>PVIW01014585.1:0-22805 GCA_004026585.1 Noctilio leporinus
AAAGGAGTAGGGGGGAGGGGGGAGGCAGAGGCAAAGAAGGGGAGCAGCTTAGATAAGAACCTAGTATAAAGGAACCATGGACATGGACAACAGGTGGGATTGACTTTGGGGGGAAAGGGTGGGAGGGGAGGGGGACAGAGGGGAGAAAAAAAGGGATGGATGTAATACAACAACAATAAAATTAAAAGAAAAAAAAAAACAACTCATTTCTTAGGGTTAGTCTGATAGCATCCTTCTATGTATGCACAATTCAGTCAAGTTTGTTCTACAAGGTGGCACATACTTGTGATCCAAACACACAGTGCTCTGATGATCCAAAGGTATTTTTTTCCTCACCTAAGGATAGGTTTATTGATTTTAGAGAGACAGAAAGGAAGAAAGAAGCATTGATTTGTTGCTTCTTGTATGTGCCCTGATGGGGATCAAACCTGTATAACCTAGGTATGTGCCTCGATGGGGAATTGAACCTGTGAACTTTCAGTGCATGGGATGATGTTCCAACTGAGACACTTGACCAGGGCTCTAAAGGTAAATTTTAGGGTATCCAGCAGAATGAATAGCATGCATATTTTTCAGGGAATTCTCACAAATATTGTTTCCAAAAATCAGGATTTGTGAAAGGATTGGACAGCAGGGTGTTCAATTCAAGGTTGTACACTCTACCAAGAACCCAGAGTGCCGGTATTCTGTATGATTAAGGGAAGGACATATGCCTTGACCACTGGCTAACCAAGGAGAAGAAGAAGGTGTATTTGTGAAAATAACCTAGTCCAGTTGAGCTTGCATGTGGGCAATCCTGTCTAAGGGAACCCACAGTCAGGTATGGACAAGTCACCTTTTGAGCCTGCTTTTTGAGTTTAAAATAATAATGAAGATCATTAAATAAATAAATAAATAAATAAATAAATAAATATATATATATATATATATATATATATATATAAAATATATATATTATTTTGGGTTGCAGAGTTTCAAATACAGTCTCTCCCATTTTGTCTGATTTGGTTCTTACTACAATATGATGAGACAGGGCAGATATAATCATCATTTTATAGACAGCACTCCCAAAGGGAAGAGGGGGAGATCTAAAGATCTCTTTCAAGGCTAATATTCCATTATTTTTGCAACGAAATATCTTATCTGTGTGGTTTTTCAGGATCACAACCTTAATTGTTTTAGAATTCACTTGTATTTTTTTTAATTTAAAATCTTAGGAGTCATCAAATTTTAGTTTTCTACTTTTAAAGTAGTTTCTACTTTAGTTTTACTTTTAGTTTTCTACTTTCTACTTTTTTCACTGGAATGTGAATTCACATTTACAAATACTTAAAGAACCTACAATGAAGCTTAAATGGCATTGAGCACTGAATTGCTACTGTTTATTGTATCCAGATTCTAGGAAAAATACATGATGCTGGAAGCCGAAAAATAAAATAAAATATAATATAATAAAATCCTAGGAGGCAGATGATAATTTATGTTTGGAGAGCACCATGAGGTGCTTAGTCAAAATTATTCTGATTTCAGTCCACACTGTGCACTTAAATCTTCCCTGTTCTAATTCTTCTTCTTGGAAGTTAGAATGAAAGCCTGTTAAATCACAGGTTCAGAAATGTAAGTTTTTAAAGTTGTCATACCAGCAGGCAAAAGAGACCATGACAAAGTGACTTATAGCTTTAAAGATCTGGAAAAGGCCTTTATTTGGAGGCACTTGCAAACCCCTCATTGCTCTTCACAGCATTCATCTTGGGGAGGAAGGGAAGGAATCTCTATCCTCGGGGTTCTCAGCATCAAGGATGGTAGCAGGCTTTTATGGAATTCCCAGGAGCACACCCTCCCCAGGGTGTGCTGCAAATATTAACAGGGGAGAAAGGCTGTTGGGAAGACCTGGTGTTCTGCTAATTGCTGGACACATTAATGTTGCTTCATTCTGCAGAGGATTTATGGGATCATGTGTGCAGCAACACATACTGGAGATTGGAGATGGCTACAAAAATAGATGCCGCACAGGCCTGCATGTAGCTATGGCCTTGCAATATTACCAAATTCCTGCTGGCCTGGGGCCAGCAAACAGTCTCAAGAAAGATGTGTAAGGTACCTTTGTAACATGTTAATTAATATTCCTTCAACTTGCAAAAGATAAATCCTTTGGTTAACTATCTATAATGAATGAAAGTGAAGATTTCCAAGTATGGTTTCTCTTATAATTTTTCCTCTCCCCACTGAGAGAAATTTTAAAACCAAAATTGGCTGAGTAGAGTTAAAGTTGGTCTATACCAGAATGGAACAGCTTTTCATGTGACTGAGTTTGTTTTCCAGTCTTATCCCTGGATGGAAATGTATTTGTGGAAATATAGTGTTTCATTCCCATTTTTACTATTCTCTTTGTAAACAGTCCTCATATTATTATTAAAGTTCTAGACACTGAAATGACTTAATAGCAAAAAGAAGCATACTTTGAATGCATTCTATAAAGGGGAGGAAGAGCAAAGTATAAGAAAACATATTCGGGAGAATTAATGTAGAATACTCCAATGCTTTTTATACTTCAATGTGCCTGCAACTCACCCAGGGACCTCATTAATGCAGTTTCTGACTCTGGAAGTCTATAGTAGAGCCTGACAATCTGCATTTCTGACACATTGCCCAATGATGCTGATGGGCACATTACATGGGAAGAGTATAAACCTAACATTAGCAACATGTCTATTGTTAAAAATAAATTCTGGGCTACTCTTATCATATAATTAAAAAGACATTGTACTCAAAGCCAAATATCTGTAATTAAAAAGTCTAGAAAGACATGTCTAATTTTTTTCATGAGGTAGCAACCTCATCTGTACAAACTTACAGCATGGAACAGAATCTCCTTTTAATTCTTTCTTTGGCTTTTATAATTTACTTACGAATAAGGTTCCCATTCATTCTCAAAAGGGTCCCAGTTTAGAAAATAAATCATAGGAATACTCTACTTACAGCCCATACTGTTTGTAGAGTAATTTAATGAGTATAGTCATTTAACATATTTCTTTCCTGTATTGCTAATTATTTCCACATGTGATCATGTCTTAGGTTTCCAATGAGATTGTAACTTATTTGAATGTCAATAGTCTTATTTATTCAATTAATCAATATGTACTGAGTGTTCTTTAAACAACCTGGGGTCATTGTCCAGATGAAATTGCAAATTGGATTCAGATAGCAATTATCAGAAAACATCTAAACATAGGACAAAAAACATAATTTATTCAATAAATCTCTGGCAAGCAGTGGCAGCCCTAATGGAGCACATCCATCCATCTCTCCATCTATTGTCCATCCATCCTTCCATCCAGCTATCCAAATGAAATCTTATTGGAAGCCATTCTGTGCCAGGTGCTGGGTTAGATCTGAAAACTATGACAATAAAGCACCACCTGTCTCTCGGACCTCTGGCTTTACGTTGAAATATTTATTGACCTGTTTAAAAAATAAAATTTTATTTTCAGTTTATTCAGATGACACAGACAACATCTGTATGGAGAAATAAGGATATTTCTTATTTCTATTGGAATAAGCATTATTCTGGAGACTGTGATTTTGGGTCAGGCTCCAAAATGATCTGTCAGTGTGTCTACAGAAAAGTGACTTCCATCCTCTGGGCTGCAACCTCCTTGTCCATAAAATGAGGGAGCTTGATGATTGCTAAGATTCCTTCTATTCTTACAGTTTTATTATAGGAGTTAAGATGTTTCTTCTCTTCTGTTAAAGACTTCTAAGAAGAAAAACATTTTAGGAAAGCTTTAATAGCAGAGAAGGTGAGATTGTAGAAGGTGAGATTGTAGATTGTAGAAGCAGTTAATTATAAACCAACAGACTTTTAGGCTTTTTGAATATTTTCTTTTCTTTTCTTTTTTTTTTTTAAAGATTTTATTTCATTATTTTTAGAAAGAGGGGAAGGGAGAGAGGCAGAGAGGGAGAGAGACATCAGTGCATGGTTGCGCTTCACCTGCCTCCAGCCACAGACCTGACTGGAGACCTGGCCTGCAACCTGGTCTGCAACCTGGTCATGTGCTCTGGCTGGGGAATCGAACCTGCGACCTTTGGGTTGGCAGGCCAGTGCCTTAACCACTGTGCTACCAGCCAGGGCTGAATATTTTCTTAAGATTTTCCCTTCTTTATTTTTTCTTTTATTAAAATTTGTTTTCTGTGTCTTTGCCATCAATCTCCATCCAACCAAATACTTCTTCCTTTCCTGATTCCCTCATCCTGTGTCCATGCATCCTTTTGGCTTTCTTAACTTCCCTTGCATCTCCCAATGCCATCATACCTCAGTTTTATTACTATCTCAATTCCTGCTATCAATTTCCATTTTTGTTCCATTTTCTTATTCTCTACTAGAAGCTAATCAGGCATTTGCCCAATGGCCTATGCTATTAATACATATATTCTTTATGCCTTTTTCCCTGGTGGAAGATGGAGCAATAGAAATTTTACATGCCTGGAAAATCTTCCCATGTGACTTGGTATATCAAGAAGCCACCTGACACGATCCATGAATGGCATGTATCTCTAAAGATTCATTCATTTTCTCAACAGATGTTTATTGAACACCTGATACACACAGCATTGTGCCAAAACACAGGAAGAGGGAATAAAAAGATAAATAAGATGTGATATTTCTCTTCTTGTCACTTAAAATATAGGAGAAAAGACAGCCTTGTAAACAAAAGAATTACTGTGTAGTATTATAAATACCATACTGCTCTGGGCACATGATAGGAGTCCCTAATGATTCCAGTGGAAAAGCTTTCCTGGAGTATTGTATATGACTTCCAAACCACAGTGACCTCTTCTGTCACCCACTTCCAGGTGTTCCCAATTTATTGGTGGGAAATACACACATGTTCCAAATCTGTTTTGTTTGTGTCAGGTACTGAAGTAACTTGTATAGGTTTTGTATGACCCAAAGGATCAAGATTTAGCAAGGCAATTTATATATCTTCAAAGATAAAAACTAAATATTTAATTTTGGGGAAGTTTATGGTTGAGGAAATGGGAGTTATAGCAGCAGGAGTGTATGGTCTTGAGGGGCAGCACTTCAGTAGTAGATGAAACAGTATTCCTCCTGAGATTTCTATGGATTCAAATCCATTCTCTTCAATGAAAATTCTGAAATATTTTAGGTAATAATTCATTAGTGGTAATACATTTTAACCATCAAATCAGTTATGAGAATAGCAAGGAGAGAGGTAATGCCAAAGGGGACACAAAACTAATTTTGTATAGGAGCCAGGTCAAACAACCCACCTACTATGAGGTAAGACCCCAAAGTGTAGAGTGGGTGGTGGGCCAACACAGTGGGAAGACCTGGTCAGTGCGAGTAGCACAAGGGTGAGGAAGAACTGAAACATTTGTATAGGGAAGAAGGTCAACTTACTCCTTCTGGATAATCTCATCCTTTCCTTGGCTCCAATTACTTTGTATGCCACCAACTACATATCTTGTTTTCTAGGCCAGATCATTCTGGTGTACTCTACACTCCTATGACCTTTATTTGATATCAACCTGTCCCTAAACCTACTCCTCTACTGTTTCTGGCCCTACTCACTTCATTTTCCAAGCCAGAAACCAGGGTATCGAGCCTGATTCCTCCTCTCTATTCTGCTTCTTCTTAAGCAGGCCACAGTCCCTGTTGTCTTTACCTGGCCAATAGCATTTCAGTCCATCCACTTCTGTTCATTCCTGTTGTTGCACTTAGTTCTGGCCACCCCATCTCAATACTGCATTAACTAGATAGACTACTTGCTGGTTTCTCCACTTAAAGCAGCTTTTAAACCACCCTCTACCCTGAAGCTAAAGTGATAAATATGATGGGTTTTTCTATGTTTAACACCCATTATCCTCAGGATGAAATCCAAACAGGTTAGTATGGCATACCAGAACCTTTTGGATTTGAACCTAACCTTCAGACTGACTCATGTCATATCCCTACCCATGGCCCTCAAATTATAGTACTTCCTTGAAGATAGGCTTTCACTTGTTTCTGGGCTTTTGCACCCATTGTCTACTCTGCTAGTGTGGTCTTCCTGCCTGCCTACACTTGGCTAGCTTCTACCTATCCTTCTAGGTCTTCACTTGGGCATTACATACTAAACGAAGTCCTTTCTACCCAATTCTCTACAAGACTGGGTGTGACATGCCACTTATGTGCTTACACAACACCTGACCTTACCCCTACTAGCACTTAGCATCCTGTTCTAGGACTACAGAGCTGGAATATTTCCAGTCGTAAGTGCAGTAGCTGGCAGAGTGAACACTCTGTATATTAAGAAAGAAGGAAGGGACCCTGGCTGGTAGCACAGTGGTTAAGATGCCGGCCTGCGAACCCAAAGGTAGCAGGTTCGATTCCCCAGCCAGGGCACATAACCAGGTTGCAAACCAGATCTCTAGTCAGGTCTGTGGCTGAAGGCAGGTGAAACGCAACCATACATTGATGTCTCTCTCCCTCTCTGCCTCTCTCCCTTCCCCTCTTTCTAGAAATAATGAAATAAAATCTTAAAAAAAAAATTAAAAAAGAAGAAGGAAGGGAGCAGCTTAGATAAGAACCTAGTATAAAGGAAACATGGACATGGACAACAGGTGGGATTGACTTTGGGGGGAATGGGTGGGTGGGGAGGGGGACAGAGGGGAGCAAAAAGGGGATGGATGTAATACAACAACAATAAAAATTTTTTAAAAATTAAAAAAAAAACAACAAAAAACCAAATATACATATATGCATTAAAAAAAATGAAAGAAGGAAGGAATGAGGGAAGGAAAGGGATTTGTAAAAGCAAGACCAAGGGCCTTCAATCATGCTTGGTCTATTTACTTATTTTTCTAAGTGGTAACCTCTCCCTCCCCCACCCATTATACTTGTTAAGACCAAAATACATAGTTAAAAAATATCAATTAATTACCTGTAGCTGGGGTGACTTCCTTTTGATTAAGCCAGACTAATTATTCAGGTGACAAGTGATTGACTAATACTGACTACATAACCTGATTTAGAATCATTTGTTTGGGAAAACCACCCCCAATAACACAACTCTGAAATCTATTATGAACAATATACCATAGTGATTAAAAGATTAGCTTTGGTTTCTGAGGGACCTGAGTTCAAGTCTTGGTTCTGCCATTTGCTATGACCTTGGATAAAATGTTTAACCTCTTGGTAGTATCTGCCTCATAGGATTAAAAAAAAATTTTTAGCCCTGGTTGGTATGGCTCAGTGGATTGGCACTGGCCTGAGAACCCAAAGGTCGCCAGTTCAATTCCCCAGTCAGGGCACATAACCAGGCTGCAAGCCAGGTCTCCAGCTGGATCCTTAGCTGGAGGCAGGTGGAAGGAAACCATACATTGATGCTTCTCTCCCTTTCTTCCTCCCTCCCTGCCATTCTCTCTAAAAATAATAAAATCTTAAAAAAAAATTTTTTTTATCATCGACACTATTATGTATGTCTCTATTTTCCCTCTATGTTCAGAGCCCTCCTCCCTCTAGGTCATAGGTCTTTTAAGATTAACTAAGTATATAAAGAATTTAGTACATCACATTGCCAGTTAGTGCAAAGATGTTGATCATTATGATAATCAGTGGCAGCACGATTCTGGACAACTCTTGGGTTTTAACATGCATTTCTCATTCTAGTTTTCTCACAATTTTGCAATTTGTACTGAGATTTTGGCTGATGGCTTCAGCCACTTCTCTCCTTTCCCCTCTATGTCTTCCTTTCCAACTCCCACTGACTTGTGTCCTGCTCAGTGGTGAAGAAGCCCCCTACTCCTTTGTCACCAACCTTGGCTGTTCTTCTAAGAATTAGTCGACTTTCTCATAAAATATTTGGAGCTCTTCTTATGAGAAACATAAGCTCATATCTTGTTCCAACTTGAGAAAAAGCTTACAAACTATACAGGAAAAAGCTGTTATCACAATCATTTATGGCTGTTTTATCTAAGTCATAAACTTGCAGGTTTATGTTATTACTAAGAACTCTTAAGTGAAACAGTCTACATCTGACTAGTCAAATCTTTGGGTGTAGCACCTTGTTCTTTATTTAAGCCACTGTTACTTTGCATCTTCATATATTATATTTATATATTAAACCTTATTCTTATGAATACAAAATTTGACACCTGAGAGATAGGTGACATAAGTAATAAATGTAATAGTATCTTTGGTTTAGTGAAGTTCAGGTATTAAACAGTGATGAAATAGATATTATTGTTTGGAAAGTTAGTGGCTGCTATTATGCTGTAGGAAAATATTTGATCCAAATGTTACCTGCTGAATCACATCAAGATTCATGTGCAAACTGAGGGTGTAGTTAAGGAAAAGATAGGAAATGTAATAATTTGGTATATATTAATTGTTTCTTTTTAAAGTATACTTTATTAATTATGCTATTAGAGTTGTCCCAGTTTCTTCCCCACCCTTTGTTCCTTTTTGCCCAGTACTTTCTTTGTCTCCAGTAATTCCCCAGCCCCTTATTCCATGTCCATGGGTAATGCATATAAATTCCTTGGATTCTCCATTTCCTGTATTATTCTTAACATTTTCCTATTTTGTCCCTACCAATTATGCTTCTTAATCCCTGCACCATTTACTCATTCTCTCCCTTCCCCTTCCCAGCTGATAACCCTCCAACTGATCTCCATATCTATAATGATGTTCTTGTTCTGGTTGTTTGCTTAGTTTTATTTAAAAAAGACTTTATTCATTATTTTCGGAGAGAAGGGCAGGGAAGGAGGAAGAAAGGGAGAGAAACATCAATGTATGGTTGCCTTTCACCTGCCTCCGGCTATAGACCTGGCTGGAGACCAGGTTAGCAACCTGGCTATGTACCCTAGCTAGGAATTGAACTAGTGACCTTTAGGTATGCAGGCTGGGACCAATCCACTGAGCTACCAGCCAGGGCTGTTTGCTTAGCTTTTTTCTTAGATTTAGTTTTTGATAGTTGTGACTTGGTTGCTATTTTATTTTTTATTTTCTTAATTTAATTTTGTTGTTGTTGTATTACATCCATCCCCTTTTTACTCCCCTCTGTCCCCTTCCCCACCCACCCACTCCCCCACAAAGTCAATCCCACTTGTTGCCCATGTCCATGGTTCGACCATTTGAGGTTCTTGACTAAACTGCTCCCCTTCTTTGCCTCTTCCTCCCCACTTCCCCCACTCCCCACCCCCTTCCCCCTGCCCATTGAAGGCCTATTCACTATATTCATATATCTGGTTCAGTTTTGCTTGTTGTTTGTTTTGTTCATTATAGTCCTGTAATGGGTGAGATCATATGGTATTTGTCTTTCACTGACTGGCTTATTTCACTAAGCATAAAACTTTTTAGTTCCATCCAGGTTGTTGCAAAGGTTACAAGTTCCTTCTTTCTTTCTGCTGTGTAGTATTCCATTGTGTAAATGTACCAAAGTTTTTTGATCCAATCATCCACTGATGGGCACTTAGGCTTTCTAGCATTTGGCTATTGTAAATAATGCTATGAACATAGAGGTACATAGGTTCTTGTGAATTGCTGTTTCAGGATTCTTTGGGTATAGTCCTAGTAGTGGAATTGCTGGATCAAAAGGCAGTTCCATTTTTAGTTCTTTAAGGAAACTCCATACTGTTTTCCATAGTGGCTGCACCGGCCTGCATTCCCACCAACAGTGTATGAGGGTTCCCTTTGCCCCACATCCTTGCCAACACTTGTTGTTTGTTGGTTTGTTGATGATTGCCATTCTGCGAGGTGAGAGGTGGTATCTTATTGTGGTTTTAATTTGCATCTCTCTGATGGCTAGTGATGTTGAGCATTCTTTCATATGCCTCTGGGCCCTTTGTATGTCTCCCTCAGAGAGTTGTCTGTTCAGGTCTTTTGTCCATTTTTTTAATTGGGCTGTCTGTCTCCCTGGTGTTGAGTCCCATTAGTTCCTTATATATTTTGGAGATCAAACCCTTTTATGAGGTATCATTGGCAAATATATTTTCCCATACAGTTGGTTCCTTTTCATTTTGCTGGTGTTTCCTTTAGCAGAACAGAAACTTTTCAATTTGATATAGTCCCATTTGTTTATTTGTTCTTTTATTTATTTACTTTTTTCACATCAGATGGGTAATGTGCCAAAAGCATAACAAGGTTGGAAGGAGGCATACATCACACAAGAGTGTAAACACCCAATCATCACACTTATGAACGACAAAAAGGATCTGTTTATTTGTTCTTTTATTTCCTTTGCCCTTGATGAAGTATCAGTAAACATATTTCTACATAAGATATCTAAACTTTCTGAACCCTGGCTGGTGGCTCAGTGGATAAGGTGCCGGCCTGTGAACCCAAAGGTCACTGGTTCAATTCCCAGCCAGGGCAACATAATTAGGTTGCAAGCCAGGTCTCCAGCCAGGTCTGTGGCTGGAGGCAGGTGAAAGGCAACCGTACATGAATGTCTCTCTCCCTCTCAGCCTCTCTCCCATCCTCTGAAAAAAAATAAAATCTACATTAAAAAAATATCTAAACTTTTACTGCCTCTATTTTTCTCCAGGACCTTTATGGTGGCACTGCTTATGTTTAAATCCTTTATCCATCTTGAGCTTATTCTGGTGTATGGTATAAGTTGGTGGTCTAGTTTTATCTTTTTGCATGTTGCTGTCCAGTTCTCCCAACACCACTTGTTGAAGACACTGTTTTTACTCCATTTGATGTTTCTTTCCCCTTTGTCAAATATTAATTGACTACAGAGTCCTGGGTTTATTTCTGGGCTCTCTATTCTGTGTATCCATGTAGTCCAGGGCTCTTGTGCTTTGGGAGATTTTGAATTACTTCTTCAATTTCACTAGCTGTTATTGGCCTATTCAGGCTTTCTGCTTCTTCTGGGTTCAGTTTTGGTAGGTTATACATTTCCAGAAATGTGTCCATTTCATCCAGGTCGTCCTATTTCTTGTCATATAGTTGTTTATAGTAATTTCTTACAATCTTTTGTATTTCTGTTGTGATTTCTCCTCTGTCAGTTCTGATTGTGTTTATTTGGGTCCTCTCTCTCTTTTTCTTGATGAGTCTTAGAGGCTTGTTAATTTTGTTTATTTTTTCAAAGAACCAGCTCCTGGATTTATTGATCTTGGAATTGTAGTTTGAGTCTCTGAGTTATTTAGTTCTGCTCTGATCTTGATGATTTCCTTCCTTGTACTTGTTCTGGGCTTTGTTTGTTGCTGCTCCTCTAGTTCTTGCAGCTTTATGGTTAGGTTGTTTGTATAAACTTCTTGTGACCTTTTTAGGTAGGCCTGTATTGCTATAAATTTCCCTCTGAAAACTGCCTTCGCTGTTTCCCATAGGTTTTGGACTGTTATGTATTCATTGTCATTTGTTTCCAGGAACTTTTTGATTTCATCTTTGATCTCATTGTTAACCCATTCATTAATTAAAAGCATGTTATTCAGTCTCCATGAATTAGAGTGTTTTTGGTTTTTTCCCTTGAGATTGGTTTCTAGTTTCAAGCCATTGTGATCTGAGAAGATGCTTGGTATGATTTCCATTTTCCTGTATTTGTGGAGGCTTAACTTGTGACCTACCATCTGACCTACCATCTAGTCTATCTTTGAGAAAGTTCCATGTGCATTTGAAAAGAATGTGTATTTTGCTTCTTTGGGGTAAAAGACTCTGTATACATCAGTTAGGTTCATTTCCTCTAGGCTGTTGTTCAATGCCACAACATCCTTAGTGATTTTTTGTTTGGAAGATCTGTCCATTGTTGATAGTGGGGTATTAAAATCCCCTGCTATTAGTATGTTGCTGTCTATACCCTTCTGAAGTCCTCCATTATTTTCTTTATATATTTTCTTTATACATTGGGTACATATATGTTTATCAGAGTTATTTCTTCTTGATGGATTGTTTTCTGAAGTATTATGAAATGTTCTTCTTTATCTCTTTTTATGGTCTTCATGGTAAAATCTATCTTGTCTGAAATAAGTATTGTTACTCCAGCCTTTTATTTAATGTCCATTTGCTTGATATATATATTTTCCCTTCACTTTCAATCTGTGTCAATCTTTTGTTCTGAGGTCTCTTGAAGACAGCATATATGTGGTTTTTCTTACCCATTCAGCTACCCTATGTCTTTTGATTGGTGCTTTTAGTCCATTTACATTTAAGGTTATTATTGATTGATACTTATTTATTGCCCTTTTCCCACTTCGTACCTATGTTCCTCTTTGACTATCACTGTTTCTTCATTTATTTTCCTTTTTTTTTAAAAAGCAGACCTTCTTGCATTTCTTGTAATGCTCGTTTGGTAGAGCTGTATTCTTTTAGTCTTTTGTCTGAGAAACTCCTTATTTCTCCTTCCATTTTGAATGTGAGCCTTGTTGGGTAGAGTGCTCTTGGTTGCAGGCCTTTGTTTCCCATTACTTGGAATACTTTTTGCCATTCTCTTCTTGCTTGTATTGTTTCTGTTGAATAATCATTTGGTAGCCTTATTGGAGCCCCCTTATATGTTATGCTGTTTCTCTCTTGATGCTTTTAGGATTCTGTCTTTGTCTCTGAAATTTGCCATTTTAATGATAGTGTGTCTTGGAGTTGGTCTGTTTGGGTTGATCTTCTTTGGGACCCTCTGTGCTTCCTGAACTTGAGTAAGTTTTCACTCATCATGTTAGGGAAATTTTCTATCATGACTTTTTTAAACAGGTTTTCCATTCCTTGTTTCTCTTCTCATTCTGGTATCCCTATGATACAGATATTATTGCATTTCATGTTGTCCTGCAGCTCCCTTCAAACCTCTTCATTCTTGTTCAGCATTTTTTCATTATGTTGAACTGTCTTGGAATATTTTTCTATATTGTCCTCCAACTCACTGATGTGATCCTCTGCTTCCTCTAGCCTACTGTTGATTGCTTCTACTGTATTCTTCAATTCAGAAATTGTATTCTTTATTCCCTCCTGGCTCTTACTGATAGTTTCTAAATCCTTTTAAATGCTAGTGTAGCTCTCAGTAAGTTCCTTGTAGTTCCCCTGGAGTTGTTTATAGTTTTCTTTGAGTTGGCTGAGCACATTGAGCTTCTCTACCATCATTTTTTTGAATTCCATATCTGATAGTTTGTTGGCCTCTGTTTTAGTGATTTTTCTGGGGATTCTTCCTTTCCTTTTGGTTATGGACTGATCCCCTCACCCCCCCAAGTTTGGGTGTCTGTTGTTCCTTTTTTTGTCATGGATTAATCTGCTTTGATTCCCTACCTTTGTGGAATGCCGTTCTGTTAGAAGATTTGTGGGGTTCAGTGTTACAGTCTCCTAGATTTTCTCTACTTGTTGCTCTTGGGGTGGCCTTTATGTCATTAACTTGGGCTTCCTTATTGTGTTTTGGACTGGTTGTGTATGTTGCTCCTTTCCTTCCAGTTGGCTGATTGAGAGACATTCCTTCTATCCCATTTCATACACTGTTTTTGAGCTGCTCCTAAAACAGAACCACCAGTCCAGGCAAAATAATCACACCTTCAGAGATATCTTTCTCCTTTAATCCCCCTTTTGACTGCCTATCCACTGTACTACCAGCCAGGGCTTGAATCAGTCTTAATAAGGATGTAGATATGATAAGACTTGTATGAGGGGAAAAAATGATTAAATTGACTAAAGTGTAGATAATTTTGAAGGATGCAAAGAGTAGCAAAGATAGCACAGATATGAGAGAGAAACCCAACTTATCTATTCTATAGAAGTGAGGAGGGGGAGAATCAGAAACCCTCAAGTATGAGTAAACAGTATAAGCCTATATATATAGTTGCTGCATCTACCTCCCTGTTCACCCTTAGTGAGCCCTGGTTGGTCCAGGTGGAGCCAGGTCCTGTGTGCTTTTAGTAGAAAACAAGAATGTGTAGTCCCTAGTAGTACATCCAAAAAAAAAGGAAAGAAACAAGAAAGAAAAAGAAAGAAAGGGCTTAGGTGGCTGGGGAGGAGAGGAATAGTTAGATTGAGGACTGGGAATGAGAGTCCTCAAGAGAGTGAGTAGACTTTAAAACAAGAGTAGGATGAGAGTCTTGGGTATTTAGGTGGATTAAGATAGGGGAGGAGTAAAAATATGTGAGTTGGGATACACTATGGAATAAATGGTATTTACTTAAAATGCACTAATTGTGAGGGTTGGAAGTAACTGTTGAAAAGGATATGTTAGGGATTGACAGTTCATATAGCTGTTGGTGTGACTCAGGTGCTTGAGATTAGCAGCGATCCCTTTCCAGGGTCTGCCTCTTTTTCTTGGTCAGGTCTCTGCAGTCTACAGTCAAGCTGTGTGGTCTTGGAGTGGCAGGGTGTATGGCTGTCACAGTCAGGGCTGATTCTGAATGTCAGCTGCTAGGTAGGCTGAGCCTTAAGTAGCCTAGCTGGGTTCATGTGCTGCTGGTATTTTGGAGCCCTTCTTTCTCTCACTGTTCTGTGTGAAGACCTGCAGGGTGCTTCTGTGATGTCTATGGCTGCTCCTCCCCCTCCTGCTCCTGGAGGAGGTTCCTGCCTGTGATGGGCACCTGGCTCCAATGTGGGGTGGACTGCAGTCTTGCTGGCTCCTGTGATGGCTGGCCCTATCCCTGCAGCTCCTGGAGGAGGTAGCCCCTGTCCGCAAATAGCGCCTGGCTCCACCGGGGCTATGGCTAACCCTCTAAGCAGTCCAGCTCCTTGAGGAGTTTTTCACCGCTGCTTCTGTGATACGTGCCTGGCTCCCCAGAGGGTCCACAGCGCAGTCCTCTGGCTAATGCTATTCCTCCTCCTCCAGTTCCTCAAGGAGGCCTTTGTTGCCTGCAAAAGGCATGTCAGTTGCACCAGCTGCAAGTTCCTGGTGCACAGTTTTGAGATTTTGTGGGAGCCTGTGTGCTGGTGTGGTTGCTCGGGGTTGGGCCTTCCCCCTCGCCTGGGCTCTGAGCTGGGCTCCAGGTGGCCCAGCGGCACAATTTTCAGCCCTCTCACCACTTCTGCTGGTGCGCTTCTCTGCTCCCCAACTCCTACTCCCTGTGGTCCTCTCCTCTTCCGCCTCTGGCCCAGGGAGGAGCTTCTTCTCTTTCAGTCTCTTTAGCGAGGTTGTCACAAAGTCCCTCCCCTGCAGGAGTTCAATTCCTCATTCCCTCCAGATTTTGCATTCACTATCCACACTTCACTGCTCAGATTTCTAGTCACCAGGGAGCCTGGAGCTGTCTTCAGTTACAGCTGCCCCTCTGGGCAGAGCTGCCCCCGCCCACAGCCAACCTTGGCCCACCGGCTCATTTGGAACTGTCTTACCTGCTCTGTTATAGGTCTCTGCAGCCTCTGGGCTGTGCACCCCTAAGTCCAGATGCTTGCTGCTCCAGTTCTTAGGGACCTGCAGATGTCTTGTGCTCCCTACCCTATCCTCCAGCTGCTCTGGCACTCAAAAACGCCATCTTTTCTCCCATTATTTTAATGTTCATAGTTTTGATCTTCTTTTTCTCAAATAAGTAAATAAGTCTCTTTAACATTCATGTAATAATGACTTGATGATGATGAACTTTTTTAACTCTACGTTGCCCGGGAAGCACTTTATCTGCTCTTCCATTCTAAGTAATAACTTTGCTAAATAGAGTAATCTTGGTTGTAGGTTCTTGCTTTTCATCACTTTGAATACTTCTTGCCAGCCTCTTCTTGCTTGCAAAGTTTCTTTTGAGAAATCAGCTATAGTCTTATGGTCACTCCTTTGTAGGTAACTTTTCTTTTCTCTTACTGCTTTTAAGATTCTGTCTTTATCTTTAACTTTTGGCATTTTAATTGTGATGTATCTTGGTGTGGTCTTTTTTGGCTCTAGCTTGTTTGAGCCTCCCTGTGCTTTCTGGACTTGTATGTCTATTTCCTTTGTCATATTAGGAAAATTTGCTTTTACTGCTTTTTAATAAGTATTTAATTCCTTGTTCTTTTTCCTCTCCCTCTGGCATCCCTATGATTTGAATGTAGTCACATTTGGAGATGTCCCAGAAGCTTCTTACACTGGCCTCCTTTTTAATAAATCTTATTTCTTTCTGTTCTGGTTGAATGTTTATCTCTTCCTTCTGTTCTAAATGATTGGTTTGAATCCTGCCTTCCTCCCTTTTTCCATTGGTTTCTTGTGGATTACTCTTTTTTTTTTTTTTTAAAAAAAAGTATTTTATTTATTATTTCCAGGAAGAGAGGAAGAGAGAGAGGCAGAGAGGGAGAGAAACAGAGAAACATCAATGTATGGTTGCCTTTCACCTGACTCCAGCCACAGACCTGGCTGAAGACCTGGCTTGTAATCTGGTTATGTGCCCTGGCTGGGGAATTGAACAAGTGACCTTTGGGTTCACTGGCTAGCACCTTATCCACTGTATTACCAGCCAGGGCATGGATTATTCTTTATTTCACTTAGTGTAACCTTCATTTCTTCCTCTATGTTGTTGCTGTACTCAAGGAACTCTCTGAGCATCCTGATCACTGATGTTTTGAACTCTGTATCTGATAGATTGGTTAGCTTCCCTTCAGTTAGTTCTTTTTCTGAGGTTTTGTTCTGTTATTTCATTTGAGCCGTGTTTCTTTGTTTCTTCAATTTGTCAGCCTCCTTATGTTTGTTCCTGTGTATTAGGTAAAGCTGCTTTGATTCCCTATCTTAGAAAAGGCAGCTGTAAATTATGTGGGGAGGAGCCTTAGGTATTTACCTGGGTTGGGCATACAGCTTTACTATTTTGTGGCTATGTGGTGAGGGTTTGGAGAAGGGACAATGCCAACACTTGGCTTCTGATGCTTCACCTAGTGCTTGCCCCATTTCCAGTCACTTTACCCTCTTTCCATGTGCTACTGGCATCCTTCCAGCTACTGCCCTGCCAGTGAATCCTGGAATGGGTGGGTTTGCATACATTCTAAGGCCATGCAGGCCCTTTAGACAGCAAAAATCCTGCACTTTCTTCTGCAGGATTTTTCTCTGGCTGTAAAAACCTCCACTGGTTTTATATCCAGAGAAAATGGGGTTCTATCTTCTCGATGCTGGAACCCTGGGTTGTGCAATTTGGTCTGGGGTTGGGATTGCTCATCCCTAAGGTATTCCAACCATTTAGCTGCTTTCTTTCCACACCATGTCACCTCTTGGCCCATCTCCACAACTCCGCCCCTCCTATCTGTTTGGATGAATGTGTCTTCTTTAAAGCCTTAATTGTTGAACTTCTATACAGCTCTATTTTCTGATGGTTCTGCATGTTGTTAATTTTTGAGATCTGATTTCAATTCTTTCTATGATTGTGTAAAGAGGTGAGGTATGTCTACCTATACATCCATCTTGACTGGAAGTATATATTGGTTATTTCTTGTGAATTTTAACCAAGTAATACTATAAAGATATGAACTTGAGCTGGAGTCATCCAGCCTGCCAGCAGAGATAAAAAGGAACACAGTTTTGCTAAGAGGTTGTTTCTGCTTGTAATCTAAATCAATGATCAGTCCTATAACTGGCAATCTTGCAGCATAAAAATCTGACTTTTTTTTTTTTTTTTTTACACAGACTGAAGCAGAGTAAGTAATGTCTACAGCCTATTCAGCCTTGCCAGGAGATAAGAATGTAGTTCCAAGCCCTTTTAAGCATCTTCCCTAGGTATCCATTGCTAGTCAATGGAAACAAGCCCAGCCATAAAGATCAGATGATGGCTTCTGGTCAAGACAGAGATATAGGTAGACATGCTTTGCCTCCTTTCGCAACCACAAAAATAATTACAACAAGACCTCAAAACAATAGCACCAAGGACTGTCAGAAAATTGAACTGCATGAAAGTCCAACAATCAAGGATTTACAGAAGTCACATTCATCCAGGTGGGTAGGAGGGATGGAGATGCAGAGATGGGCAGAGAGGTGAGAAGATATGGTGTGGCCTGGAGAGGCAGCAGTGGGGGTGGAACAGAGGACCCATATTCACATGTGGTGGATAAAAATTGGGAAGGATACTTTGGGAATGAGTAATCCAAGCTCCAGGCCAGCCTGTACCACCCAGGGTTTCAGTTCTGGGAAAGAGACCCCTGTTACCTCTGGCTGTAAAGTCCATTGGCGGTTAGGGCAGTGGAATAAACAGCTGGATTTTCAGGGAATTCTGCTTAAAGAGCCTGCAATGCCTTAGAAAGTACGCAAACCTACCCACTCTGAGATTCACCACTAGGGCAACAGCTGGAAGGGTGCTAATCATATAGAGAGTGGGTGAAGTGACTGGAAAGGGAGCGAGTGCTGGGAACACCTCCAGAATCCAGGCAGTAGAATTGTGCCTTCTTTAAGCCCTCCTACTACACATAGCCACAAAATAATGAAGTGAGTTGCCCTGCTCTAGTGATTACTTAAGGGGTCCACCCCACACAGTTTACAGCTGCCTTTTCTAAAACAGGGAATTAAAGTAGCTTTACCTAATACACAGGAACAAACACAGGGAAGCTGCCAAATTGAAGAGACAAAGAGATATGGCTCAAATAAAAGAACTGAACAAAATCTCAGAAAAAGAACTAAATGAAATGGAGCTAACCAAATTATCAGATGCAGAGTTCAAAACACTGGTGATCAGGATGCTCAAAGAACTCCTTCAGTATGGCAACAACATAAAGGAAACCATGAAGGTTAAAGTATGTGATATAATTAAAAATATACAGGGAACTAACAGTGAAAAGGAGGAAGCCAGGATTCAAATAAATAATTTGGAACATAAAGAAGAAATAAGCATTCAACTAGAACAGAAAGAAGAAATAAGATTTCCAAAAAAATGAGGCTAGTATAAGAAGCTTCTGAGACATCTCCAAATGTGCCAACATCCAAGTGATAGGAGTATAAGAAGGAGAAGAGGAAGATTAAGAAATTGGAAATCTAGCCCTGGCTGGAGAATCAAACAAGCAACCTTTGGGTTGATTCCCCAGCCAGGGCACATAACAAGGTTGCAAGCCAGGTCTCCAGCCAGGTCCGTAGTTGGAGGCAGGTGAAGGGCAACCATACATTGATGTCTTTCTCCCTCTCTGCCTCTCTCCTGTCCCTTCTCTCTAAAAATAAGAAATAAAATCTTTAAAAAAATAATTTGGAAATCTATTTGAAAAAATAATGAAAACTTCTCTAATATGGTGAAGGATATAGACATACAAGTCTATGAAGTACAGAGTCCCAAACAAGCTAGACCCAAAGAGTGCCACACCAAGACACATTATAATTATAATGCCAAAGGTTAAAGATAAAGAGATAATCTAAAAAGCATCAAGAGAGAAGCAGAGAATTACCTACAAAGGAGTGACCATAAGACTGATTTCCCAAAAGAAACTTTGCAGGCAAGAACAGGCTGGCAAGAAGTATTCAAAGTGATGATAAGCAAGAACCTATGACTGACATTAATCTATCCAGCAAATCTAGACAAGATAAAGCTAAATGAGTTCATCATCACCAAGTCATTACATGAATGTTAAAGGGACTTATTTAAGAAAAAGGTAAAAACTATGAATATTAAAATGGCAACAAATTCACAACTATCAACAACTAAATCTAAAAACAAAACAAAACAAAACCCTAAAAACAAAGTAAGCAACCAGAACAGGAACAGAATCACAGATGTGGAGATCATTTGGAGGGTTATCAGCTGGGACGGGGAAGGGAGAGAATGAATAAATGATGGAGGGATTAAGAAGCATAACCAGTAGGTACAGAATAGACAGGGGCATGTTAAGAACAGTATTGAAAATGGAAAAGCTAAAGAACTTATATGCCTGAGCCATGAACACGAACTAAGAGGGCAGATTGCTAGAGGGAAGGAGGTACAGTGGGGAGGGGCAAAGGGAGAAAAATTAGGACAACAGTAATAGCATAATGAATAATATTTATTAAAGAAAATATCAGATGACAATCAGTACCATCTATCCAACTTTCTTTTTTCCAATGGTCTCAAGGATAGTCAATATCAATTTGAGGGGATGAGTAGAGCATGAAAAGTTATAAAGGAAAAGTCAGCCTTCAAGCTTAAAGAACATGAACACAGCTTTAGGCTGTGTTTACCTATACTTGTAACTGACTGGAAGTAAATAGTTTGGACGCTTCCTGTATTTTGACAGAAATCCTCATCTTGGCCTGCAAAAACTCATTATTCAACTCTCAAAAGAATCCATGTGTCTCTGCATCTGTACAAGCAAGAAGTTGGCTGTGGGAATGATTCAGTTCCAAGAGGATCCTATCTGTCAATGCTCATAGCTCAGATATAACCAGGAAGGAAATGGACAAGAACTTCTTAGAGAGCTGAGCCAGAGTACAAAGGAGTTCCTGCAGAGCAGCAGGTGCCTGAAGAGCCAATCAAGGAATGTACCCTTTTGCCACAGAACAGAGACTTTGCAACTCCTACCTAGCAGGGTTTGGTTATTACTCTACACCCATACCTACAGTATTTTCCTTCCTCTACCTTTTTTTAATTGAAGACATTTTTAAAATTATTTTTATTTATTTATTTATAAAAGATTTTTATCTACTATTTTTAGAGAGAAGGGAAGGGAGGGAGGAAAAAAGGGAGAGAGACATCAATGTATGGTTGCCTTTCACCTGCCTCCAGCTGGGGACCTGGTTGGAGACCTGGCTTGCAACCTGGGAATGAGCCCTGACTGGGAATTGAAGCAGTGAAACCTGAATTCTCAGGCCTGTGCCACTCCACTGAGCCACACCAGCCAAGGTTCCTCCCTTTTCTATGAGAGTTTTTATCTTGGTTATTCTGTTCCTACTCCAGCAATTATGTTGCATGTATATGCAAACAAATCTTTTTTGTTTGTTTGTTTATAAATGACCAGGCCATGAGGAACTGAATTTGGGTGTGATGGAACACCTGCACATCACCTAGAGATACTGGACTTGGCATGAGATAAAACAAGTGTGTGAGACTTGGGGTGGTCTTATTTGCAGAGTGAAATGCATGGGTCTATATAGGAGATGAAAGAGTATACATAGGTATTTGGGGAGCTAAAGGGCCAGACTAGCATAGAAACTGCTAGGTGCCTTCCAAAATCCACTCTTTTTTTTCTTTAATAAGAGAATACTGATTTTAAGCAGACACATTGCTGCTCAGCTAGAAATTGTATTTTCCCTACCCCCTTAACATTTATTTATGGCCAGGCAATCAAACTGTGTTGCAAGAAACTTCCTGGAAGTCTCATTAAAAGGGAAGACCTATGCCTTTACCTTCCACCTCTATCCTGCTGATTTGAACATGGATGTTTGGGTTGGACCTTCAGCAACCATCTTGGGCAATGAGAATGAGAGGCACAGGAAACTCCAAGAAGCATGATGACATCATGGAGTTACCAAACCAACCCTGGGCTGTTTACCTCTAGATTGCTTATAACTGAGAAAGAAATAAAGTTATATCTTACTTACACCACTGTATTTTTGGGATTTATGATATGAAACTGAATCTAATCATGATCGATACACTCTCTATGTATGATTTGGCCAACTGAACTTTATGAATATGGAGCAATTGATTTAGTAATGTGGATTTGAGATCTGGTCCACTGATTATCTGAACTATCCCTGGGGTGTTGAAAAAATACCTCTTTTAATGTTCCCTCCTTTAGCTTTGTAAAAAGTTAGTGTTGGACTGACTTAGGATTCAAGCCTGATAAATTTCCAGGATTTGAAAAAATTTCATAATGTTTTGCACTATGAAAATGATTATAGAGCATGCACCTTCTCTGGAAGTTGGCATCTAACCCTGTGTGATACAGAGAAAGAATTGGGGGTTATTGTTTGGATGAGGCAACTCTGTCACCCACAACTCCATGATCTAGCCCCAGTGCCCATGTTAGAAAGAAAGGGTGGTTTTGTGTCTCTGATAATTTAGAAAAAGGAGTCTTCAAAGAAGCAGTCAAATATAATATACTAAATTCAGTTCCATGGATATTTATTTTACTTTCTGTGGACTTACATAGTACTGATACTGTTGACACTTTGTACCAGATCATTCTTTTCTGTATGGCAGGGGGCCGTCCTGTGCATTTTAGGATGTTATATAGTATCCCTGGCCTCCAACATCTATGTTCTAGAAGCTCTGTCTCCTCTTCAGCTGTATAAGGAAAATGCCTACAGGCATAACTAGGTGTCCTGTTGAGGTAAAAATTGCCCATACTTGAGGATTGGTGGCTAAACATGAGGCTCAATACAAATTTTCATGTTGTTCTACAACACAGAGAACCTACCACAGAGAGTCTGGTGGGCTGGGTGGGGAGGATCCACCCACAGCTTGCTATAGCTGGTACAAAAAACTGAAGTACATGTTAATTACTTATACTTGATAGACAAGTTATAAAAACAGCTGTGATTTATTAAGTACCTAATAAAGGTCATGTACTCTCCTTAGTAGTTCACATTTGCTACTGTGTTTTTTTAATTGGACTGTCTTTCCCCCTGGTGTTGAGTCATATAAGTTCTTTATATATTTTGGAGATCAAACCCTTGCTTGAGGTATCATTGGTGAATGTATTTTCCCATACAGTTGGTTCCCTTTTAATTTTGCTGCTGTTTTCTTTAGCTAGCTGCATAGGAACTTTCAGTTTGATGTAGTCCCATTCATTTATTTGTCCCTTTATTTCCTTTGCCCTTGGAGAAGTATCAGTGAAAATATTGCTGGCCCTGGCTGGTAGCACAGTGGTTAAGGCGCCGGCCTGCGAACCCAAAGGTCGCAGGTTCGATTCCCCAGCCAGGGCACATAACAAGGTTGCAAACCAGGTCTCCAGTCAGGTCTGTGGCTGGAGGCAGGTGAAAAGCAACCATACATTGATGTCTCTCTCCCTCTCTGCCTCTCTCCCTTCCCCTCTTTCTAAAAAT
>PVIW01014586.1:0-22806 GCA_004026585.1 Noctilio leporinus
TTTGTTAGTTTTGCTCATTATTGTCCCGTAATGGGTGAGATCATATGATATTTGTCCTTCACTGACTGGCTTATTTCACTAAGCATAATACTCTCCAGTTCCATCCATGTTGTTGCAAAGGGTACAAGTTCCTTCTTTCTTTCTGCCATATAGAATTCCATTGTGTAAATGTACCAAAGTTTTTTGATCCAATCATCCATCCCCTTTCTACTCCCCTCTGTCCTCTTCCCCACCCACCCACTCCCCAACAAAGTCAATCCTACTTGTTGTTCACGTCCCATGGTTCTTCCACACTTGTTCCTTGACTAAACTGCTCCCTTCTTTGCCTCCTCCTATCCACTTCCCCCTGCCCTCTGCCCACTGAAGGTCCATTTACTGTATTCATGTATCTGGTTCTGTTTTTGCTTGTTGTTTGTTTTGTTCATTATTATCTTGTAATGGATGAGATCATATGGTGTTTGTCCTTCAATTACTGGCTTATTTCACTAAGTATAATACTCTCCAGTTCTATCCATGTTGTTGCAAAGGGTAGGAGTTCCTTCTTTCTTTCTGCTGTGTAGTATTCCATTGTGTAAATGTACCAAAGTTTTTTGACCCAATCATCCACTGATGGGCACTTAGGCTGTTTCCAGCACTTGGCTATTATAACTAGTGCTGCTATGAACATAGGGGTACATAGGTTTTTATGAATTGGTGTTTCAGGGTTCTTCAGGTATAGTCCTAGTAGTGGAATTGCTGGATCAAAAGGCATAAACTTGGTTATGTTTTAAGATTGCTTTCTCAAGGTCCTTTTAGTTTCATTTTGATTCATTTTGGTTTTGATTCCATTTCCTTAAAAGCACTCCTAGACTTTTTTTACAGGACATACTCAGTAATGGGAGAGTGGGTTATGAAAAACATGCAAGTAAGTTACTTTCATTTTTAGTTTTATTAAAAGTATGAGCTTGGGGGCTTCCAAGACACTCAAATTATTATGTCGTCTGTTTTTTCACAAAGTATTTAAAATAGACAGCCATAAAAGTTATTCACATTGTCTTGATATGTCTGCATCTTTACTGGTAGTGACCAATGACACTTGTAATGACAAATTTACATTTTGTATCAGTAGCCTAGTTGTTTTTATTTTAAGATTTTATTTATTATTATTATTTTTAAAATTGGTGAATTTTTAAAAAATTTTATTTATTATATTCAGGGAGAAGGTAAGGGAGAGAGGGAGAGGGGGAGAGAAGCATCAATGTATGGTTGCCTTTCACCTGCCTCCAGCTACAGAGCTGTCTGGAGACCTGGCTTGCAACCTAGTTATATGCCCTGACTGGGAATCGAACCAGCGACCTTCAGGTTCACAGGCCAGCATCTGTCCACTGAGCCAACAGCCAGGGCTATTTATTATTTTTGGAGAGAGGAGATAGGAGAGAGGCAGAGAGGGAGAGAGACATCCATGTATGGTTGCCTTTCCCTGCCTCCAGCTACTGACCTGGCTGGAGATCTGGCTTGCAACTTGGTTATGTGCCCTAACTGGGAATCGAACCAGTGATCTTTGGGTTCGCAGGCCAGCACCTTATCCACTGTGCCACCAGCCAGGATACAGTAGCCAATTTTTTTAATGCTATGATTATATTCAAGGATTTAACCACATAGGGTAACATGAGGGAATAAGATACATGGACCTGTGGTAATCTCCCTCCCTAAATTCAGCTTTAAAAAAAAATTGACTTCTCAATCACTTTTCATTTTGGAGCAGGAAATGATGTTATAATATCATTGTACCATGATGTAACATGGTAATGCTGTGTATTTTTTTAAGTGGTCATTTGAAGTTGACAAATCATTATTTCATAAAAGTTGGGATAGTGACAAAGAGGGGCGACCTTGGAAAAGCCTGAGGCTTCCTCAGAAAAGAAATTAAGTCTTCCATGGCCTCTTGCCTCCAAGTATAAGAGTGCTGGAAGGCAAAGTGTATAATTTAACTTTTTTGCCACAAAAAACACATTGCTAGGTGATTAAAATCTTGTTATTTTGAATTGATTTTAAGAACTTTGGATAGCACTGAAAACACACATTGCATTTCTAGGGGCCTATCTGATAGGTTGGCTCTAGTCTGAAAGGTTGAATGCGCTGAATGCCCATTTAAAAGGACCTAATGATCCTAGAAAGATGGATTGCTATTTCTAGTTGAAATTACATTTTAATAGAATTCCAACAAAAAATATGCATTTTAATAGGTTTCATGAAATGCCAACATTTTCCAAATGCAAAAAAATAAAATAAAAGCAAGACTGATGGTGGTGTTTGAATCAAGCATATCTAACTTGAAAGTTCTGAAATATTATGTCAACCAACAGAATGCATTAGTGGGATTCTGGATTTACCTTTATAGTAATAAAGAAGGGAGGTTTCAAGATTTCGAGTCAGGGTCTCAAAAACATGGGATGTACACTATTAGAAAATGTAATCTTAACCCTGATGAGATAGTGGTAGCAAAGAATTTAGGGAGCAATCAGTGGAAAAGTGAGGGACTGCATGTATATTACAGAACAGAGATTTGTGGTCTGAGAGAGATGCTCAGACCACAGAGCTCAGAAATAGAGCTCAAATGCTCTATGTCTCCTGCTGTATCTCCAATGTTTCTGCTAATGTCTAGATTAGGAGTTAGCAAACATTCTCTATAAAGGAAGAGGTAGTAAGTATATTAGCTCTTCTAGACCATACTATATCTGTTAAAACTACTCAGTTCTGTAATAAATGTAGCCATAGACAACACATTAAAAAATGGGGGATCTGGTCAAGGCGGTGGTGTAGGCAGACATGCTCACCCTCTTAACACAACTACATTAAAATCACAACTAAAATATAGAACATCCATCAGCCAGAACCATCAGACATCAAGTTGAATGTAAGCCTGACAATGACAAATTAAAGAAACCACATCCATTGAGATGGATGTAGCAAGTTGGTGCAATATATGAGACTCCATCAACTTGGTTAACTCTGACCTGCTTTGGAGATCCCCAGAGAATCTGCCTCACTCGGTTTATAGTTCTCCCAAGCTGCTTTTCCATATGAATGGTTGATGTTGGTTCATGATTCACACCTTCCAAAATCCTGTCAAACAAGCAACAGCTGCCTCAGTGAGCCCCAGGCTTGGCACTAGCAACAGCCAGTCTAGATTCACAGCTTGGCTTCTTCTAGAAATCTCCAAGTCCAGCATAAGCAGCAGCCATCTCTGATTGCATTATAGCTCAGGCAGGGAGACCCCACGCAAAACATAGGTGGGGGCTGACCTTGGTCTGTACCACCTGGGAAACCCCAGGGCCAGTGCACTTAGTGGACAGCTACAGACCATGTTGGAGCAACACCACCTTGTCCCTGTGCAGCTGATCCTTCATGGAGGGCAGAGATTGGTGGCCAGTGAGTGCTCACAGCCAGTCCTTGCAGCTGACTGGCCTGGTAAATCCCTTCCATTGATATGCCTATAGCAACCAAACCTCAACTACAAAAGGAGGGTGTACTCAGCCCACATGAACGGTACACCTGCACCTTGGGCACCCAGCTTGGGTTATAGGGGAGGCTATGCCACTGGACCATATAGTACACCTATTACATTAGGCTATACTACTAAAAAACAAAGTCATAGCAGCTCTAATACACAGACGCAAACACAAGGAAGCTGCCAATTTGAGGAGGCAAAGAAGTATGGCCCAAATGAAAGAATAGATCCAAATCTCAGAAAAAGAACTAAATGAAACTGAGATAGCTAACCTATCATATGCAGAGTTCAAAATCCTGGTGATTATTATGCTCAGAGAAATGACAGTTATACAAGGTAAAATAAAGAAAAATATAGCCCTGGCTGGTGGATCAGTAGATAAGCACCAGCCTGTGAACTCAAAGGTCACTGGTTTGATTCCAGCCACGGCACATAACCAGGTTGCAAGCCAGGTCTCCAGCCAGCTCCATAGCTGGAGGCAGATGAAGGGCAACCATATATTGCTGTTTCTCTCCCTTTCTTCCTTCCTCCCTGCCCTTCTCTCTGAAAATAATGAGTAGAATATTTTAAAATAAAAAGAAAAAAAGAAAAATATAGAGGGAACCAACAGTGATGGGAAGTTGGAAGTCAAATCAACAATTTGAAACAAAAGGAAGAAATAAACATTCACCCACAATAGAAAGAATAAACAAGAACGGGGATAAAAAGATAGGAATAGGAATCTCTGGGATGACTTTAAATATATCAACATCCAAATCATAGTGGCACCAGAAGGAGAAGAAGAAGATAAGAAATTGAAAACCTGTGTGAAAAAATAATGAAATAAACTTCCCTAATTTGGTGAAGGAAACAGACATACAAGTCCAGGAAGCACAGAGTCCCAAACAAATTGGACCCAAAGAAAACTACACCAAGTCACATCATAATTACATGCCAAAGGTTAAATATAAGGAGAGAATCTTAAAAGCAGCAAGAGAAAAGAAGAGAGTTACTTGCAAAGGAGTTCTAGTAAGACTTAGCTATTTTCTCAGAAGAAACTTTGCAGGCAAGAGGGGACTGGTAAGAAGTACTCAAAGTGATGAAAAGCAAGAACCTACAATCAAGATTAGTCTATCCAGCAGAGCTATCATTTAGGATGAACGGGCAGATAAAGTACTTCCCAGACACTAAAAAAGTTCATCATCACCAAGCCATTATTATATGAAATATTAAAGGGATTTAAGAAAAAGGAGAAAATCAAAGCTATGAACATTAAAATGAGAACAAACCCACAACTATCAACAATGCAACCTAAAAAACAAAAACAGGAAGAAGGGTCAAGATGATGTAGGAGTAAGTGGAGCTACACCAACCTCCTCCCAGGTCACATCTGGAATTACATTTTTGGAGAAAAAGTCAGCTGGAATTACCAAAGAACACCAGCTGGAAAGAAGTCCTATAACCATGGACAGAACAGAAGAGGCCACTTCATCACAACATGACTGATGAGAAACACAAGAGGGCTGGCTGGGCCCCCACTGGAGGCGGCAGCTGAAAGGTCAGAGCTGGGGGCTCCAGCAACATGGCAGAGAGTAGAGCAGAACCCAGCTGAGAAGGGCAGAAAGCCATGGAATTTGCTGGCCTAAGAGAGCACTAGAGACAGAGAACTACTAGGGTGACCACAGAGAAAATACATTGGCACCCACCTACCCTGGGCTCCAGTGGAGGGAAGGCAGAGAGGACTGGAGATGCGTGGGGAGAGTTTGTGGTGCTGGCTTGGAGGAGAGAATTGAGGAGGTGGCTGTGGGGATGCTGGTGCTGACTCACCACCGGGCAGGGGGACTGCGCTGCGCCAAGCAGCTTCCATAGGAGGGTCCTCATAGCCCTGCCCACTGGAAGCAATATGCCCTGCCCAGCAGTGCCTGGGCCTGGCAGCTGATCACAAGCTCTCTGACTTACAGCTGGGTCAGTCAGTCGGTCCCACCCAGTGGCATGTAAGTCTGGTGGCTGATCACAGATTCACTGGATTATAATTGAAACTCTCTGTCTAGCCCAGTGAGGCCTGAGCTTGGTAGCTGATCACAGATTCATTGATTTACAACTGAATCAGTCTGTTCCCCTGAGCTGCATCTGAGCCTGGCAGTGGATCACAGATTGACAGGATTACAACTGAACCAATCCTTCCAGCCTAGTGATGCATTAGTCTGGCAGCTGATCACAGTCTGAGTGGATTACAATGAAACCTAAAAATGGGGAGAAAAAGAAACAGTCCATCACTGTTGTGATGTGAGGAATCTCCAGAAAGACTGCTAAAGGAAACAGAGGCAAGCAAACTATCAGATATGGAATTCAAAATAATGATGATAGAGAAGCTCAATGAGTTAAGCCAGCTTAAAGAAAACTACAAACAACTCCAGGAGAACTATGAAGAACTCCAGAGAAGCTACAAGGAACTTACTAATAACTACACCACCATTAAAAAGGACATAGAAACTATCAATAAGAGCCAGGAGGAAATGAAGAATACAATTTCTGAACTGAAGAATACAGTAGAAGGAATCAACAGCAGGCTAGAGGAAGCAGAGGATCGAATCAGCAAGCTGGAGGACAATGTAGAAAAATATTCCAAGACAGGGCAACTGAATGAAAAAAGACTGAACAAGAATGAAGAGGTTTTAAGAGAGCTGAAGGACAACATGAAATACAATAATATCCATATCATAGGGATACTAGAAGGAGAAGAGAAACAAGAAATGGAAAACTTGTTCAAAAAAGTAATGATAGAAAACTTCCCTAACATGATGAGTGGAAACATTACTCAAGTTCAGGAAACACAGAGGGTCCCAATAAGGATGAGTCCAAACAGACCCACTTTATCATAATTAAAATGGCAAACATCAGAGACAAAAAACCATCAAGAGAGAAATAGCAAATAACATATAAAGGGGTTCTGATAAGGTTATCAAAAGACTATTCAACAAAAACAATAAAAGCCAGAAGGGAATAGCAAAAAATATTCCAAGTCATGGGAAACATAGGCCTGCAACTAAGAACACTCTACCCAGCAAGGCTCTCATTCAAAATAGAAGGAGAAATAAGGAATTTCACAGACAAAAGAAGGCTAAAAGAATACACCCCTACCAAACCAGCATTGTAAGAGATGCTAAAGGATCTGCTTTAAGAAGATGAAGAAACAACCCTGGCTGGTAGCACAGTGGGTAAGGTGCCGACCTGCGAACCCAAAGGTCGCAGGTTCAATTCCCCAGCCAGGGCACATAACAAGGTTGCAAACCAGGTCTCCAGTCAGATCTGTGGCTGGCGTCAGGTGAAAGGCAACCATACATTGATGTCTCTCTCCCCCTCTGCCTCTCTCCCTTCCCCTCTTTCTAGAAATAATGAAATAAAATCTTAAAAAAAAAAAAAAAAAAAAGATGAAGAAACAGAGAGGTAGAGAGGAACGCAGGTACAAAGGGGAAAAATGGCAATAACTATCAAAAATAATCTTAAATGTAAATGGATTAAATGCACTATCAAAAGCCATAGGGTAGCTGAATGGTTAAGAAAATATGACCCACATGTATGCTGTCTTCAAGAGACCCACCTCAGAACAAAAGATCAACACAGATTGAAAGTGAAGGGATGGAAAAATATATGTCAAGTAAATGGACATGAAAAAAAAAAGCTGGGGTAGCAATACTTATTTCAGACAAAATAGATTTTATGATGAAGTCCATAAAAAGAGACAAAGAAGGACATTTCATAACACTTAAGGGAACAATCCAGCAAGAAGATATAACCCTTATAAACATATATGCACCCAACATAGAAGCACCCAAATATATAAGGACAATCTTGGAAGACTTCATGAAAGATATGGACAGCAACACACTAGTAGTAGGGGATTTTAATACCCCATTATCAACAATGGACAGGTTTTCAAACAAAAAAAAAAATGCCAAGAATATTGTGGCATTGAACAACACTCTAGATAAAATGGACTTAACTGATATATATAGAACCTTTCACCTCAAAGAAGCAAAATACACATTCTTTTCAAATGCACATGGAACTTTCTCAAAGATAGGTAACATGGTAAGTCACAAGACAAGCCTCCACCTGTTCAAGAAAATTGAAATCATAGCAAGCATCTTCTCAGATCACAATGGCTTGAAAGTAGAAACCAACCTCAAGGGGAAAAACCAAAACCCCTCTAACTCGTGGAGACTGAATAACATGCTATGAAGTAATGAATGGGTTAACAATGAGATCAAAGATGAAATCAAAAAAGTTTCTGGAAACAAATGGAAATGAATACACAACAGCCCAAAACCTATGAGATGCAGTAAAGACAGTCCTCAGAGGGAAATTCATAGCAATACAGGTCTACCTAAAAAGGTTAGAAAGTCGTACAAACAACCTAACCACAAAGTTGCAAGAACTAGAGGATCAACAACAAACAAAGCCCAGAGAAAGTAGAAGGAAGGAAATAATCAAGATCAAAGCAGAATTAAATGACTTAGAGACTAAAACCACATGTCAAAGAATCAATAAATCCAGGAGCTGATTCTTTGAAAAAATAGACAAAATTGACAAGCCTTTAACCAGACTCAAGAAAAAAAGAGAGAGGATCCAAATAAACAAAATCAGAAATGACAAAATAGAAATCACAACTGATACTTCAGAAATACAAAAGATTGTAAGAAATTACTACAATCATATGACAAGAAATATTACAACCTCGGTGAAATGGACAAATTTCTGGAAATGTATAATCTACCTAAACTGAATCCAGAAGTAGAAATCCTGAATAGACCAATAACAACTAGTGAAACTGAAGAAGTAATTTAAAAAACTCCCAAAGCACAAGAGCCCTGGACAGGTGAATTTTACCAAACATTTAGAGAAGAACTAACTCCTATCCTTCTCACCTTATTCCAAAAAATCCAAGAGGAGGGAAGACTCCCAAAATCTTTCTATGAGACCATTATTATTCTAATCCCCAAATCAGGTCAAGATACAACTAAGAAAGAAAACTATAGGCCCATATCTCTGATGAACATAGATGCTAAGATTCTCAACAAAATATTGGTCAACCAGACCCAGCAATACATTAAAAAGATCATATACCATGAACAAGTGGGATTCATCCCAGGGATGCAAGGATAGTATGATATTCACAGATCAATAAATATAATACATCGCATAAACAAAATAAAAGACAAAAACAATGTGATCATATCAATAGATGCTGAAAAAGCACTTGATAAAGTATAGTAACAATTTATGATAAAAACACTCAGCAAAATGGGAATAGAGAGAGCATACCTCAACATAATAAAGGCCAAATATGAGAAACCTGAAGCCAATATCATATTCAATGGGAAAAAACCAAAAGCTTCCCCCCTAGGATCAGGAACAAGACAAGGCTGTCCACATTCTTCTGTGCAACATAGTTTTGGAAGTTCTAGCCATAGCTATCAGACTAGAAAAAGGAATCTAAGGTATCCAAATTGGAAAGGAGGAAGTCAAACTGTCATTATTTGCAGGTGACATGATAGTGTACATACTAAATCCGATAACTCCATCTAAAACCTGCTTGACCTAATAAGCAAGTTTAACAAAATAGTTGAATAAAAGTCAATATTCACAAATCAAAAGTATTTTTGTATAACAATAATCAAACATCAGAGAAGCTAGGAAAATATCCCATTTACCATAGCAACAAGAAAAATAAAGTACTTAGGAATAAACTTAACCAAGGAGATAAAAGACCTGTACTTAGAAAACTACAGAACATTAAAAAAAGAAATTAAGGAAGATAACAAATAAATAAAAGCATATACCATGTTCATGGATGGGAAGCACTAACATTAAAATGTCCATACTACCCAAAGCAGTCTATAGATTCAATGCAATCTCAATTTAAATACCAATGACATATTTCACAGATATAGAAAGATACTTCAAAAATTTATATGGAGCCAAAAACAACCACAATAGCCACTGTAATCTTGAGAAAGAAGGACAAGGTAGGAGGAACCACAATACCGGAAATTAAACTATGCTACAAGCTTACTGTAATCAGAACAATTTGGTACTGGCATAAGAATAGACATATAGATCAATGGAACGGAATAGAGAGCCCAGAAATAAACCCAGGACTCTATGGTCAATTACTATTCGGCAAAGGGGGAAGGAACGTAAAATGGTGTGAAAATAGCCTCTTCAACAAGTAGTTTTTGGAGAACTGGACAGGGACATGCAAAAATAAAATAAAATAAAATAAAGCTGGACCACCAACTTACACCATACACCATAATAAACCCAAGATGGATAAAGTGCTTAAACATAAGTAGTGTCACCATAAAAAGTCCTAGAAGAAAACATAGGAAGTAAAATTTCAGATATCCTACACAGAAATATTTTCACTGATACTTCTCTAAGAGCAAAGGAAATAAAAGAACAAATAAACAAATGGGACTACATCAAACTGAGAAGTTTCTGTTCAGCTAAAGAAAGCACCAGCGAAATTAAAAGGGAACCAACTGTATGGGAAAACATATTTGCCAATGATATCTCAGACAAGCGTTTGATATCCAAAATATACAAAGAACTTATTCAACTTAACACCAGGATGACAGACAGCCCAATTGAAAAATGGGCAAAGGACCTGAATAGACACCTCTCTGAGGAGGACATACAAAGGGCCCAAAGGCATGAGAAAGAATGTTCAACATCACTAGCCATCAGAGAGATGCAAATTAAAACCACAATAAGATACCACCTCACACCTGTCAGAATGGCAATCATCAACAAATCAACAAAAAACAAATGCTGGCGAGGATGTGGGGAAGAGGGAATCTTGGTGCACTGTTGGTGGGAATGCAGACGGTCCAGCCACTATGGTAAGATGCTGATATTTCTTGAGATCAGAATAAAAACCTATGCACCTAGAATATAGGGGAAAAGAGGTATAAAGGAGGTTAGAAATGAAGACAGTATCCAGATCAAGTAGGGCCTTGAAGGTCATGGTGGTGTGTGTGGAATATTTTCTACCTACAAGGGGAAAGTCCAAAAAGTGTTTTTACCACAGAGGTGATAGGATCTTATGTATATTTAAGAAATATTCTGGCTGCTAGATAAATGAATGGAAGGGAAGAAGTAAAAATGGAAGTAAGAAGGTTAGAAGTTCCTGCAATGGTTCAGATGAGAGATTCTGAGAGTGATCATAGAAGAGAAATGGGAGGTTGGATTTTTAAATGCATTTTGAAATATAACAGCAGGAATTGCTAATGTATTAAATATAGCAGTCAGGGGAAGTGAGGAGTCAAAGATAACCCCTAGAGTTTCAAATTGGGCATCTAAGGGGTTGGTGGTAACAGATACTGAGATTGGGAGGCACAGAAGAGTAATGGATGGTGGGAAGGTGGAGTAAATCAAGAATAAGTTCAGTTTAGAATATCAAGCAAGGAGAATTTAAGAAAAAATATAAAGTAGAAAATTGAATGAGTTTGTAGTTCAAGAGGTATTAGCAGGTAGATGGCGTTGAAATCATTGGGCCAGGCACCTGTTTCTGGCCAAAATGAAACAAAGGTCTGGATTTACCTATCTACCCTAAAAAATAGAAATTAGGACAAAATATAAGAAACAATGGCTTTCAGAAATTGAACAACCAGCATCTGAAAGAAAAATACAAATGAGGTGAATTCTACTATTGATCCAACTTAAGCCTTACAAGAATTTCTAGATTGCAGCTAGGGAAGGGAAACCCACACAGAGCCACACAGAGGGAAAGCCACACAGAGCTTTCCCTGAGTTGAAGAGGCAGAACTGAGAATGCAGAAGAAAATGGATAGGACAACACATGGGAGAAAGCTGTGAGACTGGGGAAGAGCCACGTATTCTGTAACACTCCTTCCTCCCAGGAATAGGGAGTGTACAGGGGAGGAACCTGGCAGACACAACCTTCATCAAGTGACTGAAGTTAACATCACCAGTAACAAGATACATTTTTTAAAAAATATTTTATTTATTATTTTTAGAGAGTGGGGAAGAGAGAGAGGCAGAGACAGAAATCAATGTATGGTTGCCTTTTTCACCTGCCTCCAGCTATGGACCTGGCTGGAGACCTGGCTTGCAACCTCATTATGTGCCCTGGCTGGGGAATTGAACCTGCAACTTTTGGGTTCGCAGGCCGGCACCTTATCCACTGAGCCACCAGCCAGGACAAGATACTTTTTAATGATAGATATTATTTCCAAAAATCTATAATGCCAATATAATAATAAGAAAATGTCAGACAAACCTGAAGTGACATTTTCCAAAGTTCATAACCAGTATTCTTCAGCAGTGGCAAACGCACAGTGGCAAAAGAGACAAGGAAAGTGAGGAAAGTTCTCAGATTGTGGGGATGAGAGACATAACTAAATTCAGTGTGATTCTCTAAAACAAACAAAGAAATGGACATTAGTGGAGAAGCTGGGGGAATCTAAAATAAGTTTTTAGTTAATAATACTGTAGTGATGCTAAATGATTATTTTTAATAATGTATGCCTTAGTTATGTGAGTTATTAATGTTTAAGAGGAGCTGAACAAAGGGTAAAAGAGAACTCTATCTTTGCAACTCTTTTTTTAAGTCAAACGTATTGCACTGTAAGTTTTAAAAGATTTTATTTATTTATTCATTTTTAGAGAGATGGGTAGAGAGAGAGAAAGGAGTAGAAACATCGATGTACTAGGGATACACACATCAGTTGTCTCTTACGCGCCCCCAACTGAGGACCTGGCCCACTGCCCAGGCATGTGCCCTGACTGGGAATTGAATCAGCCACCTTTTGGTTTGCAGACCGATGTTCAATCCACTGATCCAGGATACCGCCATACTTTTTAAAAAAACAATATTAAGATTTTGGAAACAATAAAGCAGAGCTTCCCTAATTAATCACATGCACACAAAATACAATGGTATTCATTTAGTCCTTTAATATAAATGCACGGGGAGTATATGTATAATGGGCCAAGAACTATGTTATGACTAGGAGTATAGAAGCAAATAAAAGATACATATTCTTTCAGTTGCCAAAAAGAGATTATGAGTGCTATATCCATGGGTAGAGAGAGACTGAGAAAATCTGAATTTATAATAATGGAATCAGATTGGAGGCTCAGCCATAAATGTCCTTAAGTCATCTTCAAAGTCTGATTATTTTCAAGGTTAATGTGTATTTGGAAAACCAAAATTTACTAGAAAAATAACAAAACTACATAACTAAAATACTTTTAGTCTCCAGTGCTTGTGCAGGAATTCTTTTGTACTGGTCTTTGATGATCTCATTTATTGTAAGCTTTTTCATTGCCTGAGTGTTTCTGGTTTTATTGGAGTTGGTAGCTTAAGTATTAGGGCAGGCTTGCTAAGGTTTCCCAGGAGTATGCTGGATATTGTTTTCTTTTCCCCATGGGAAAATAATTTGATTTCATTCTATTAATAAGAGCTTTGGGTATATGGAGGGATATAAGTTTTTAAAAACATTAATATTTAATTTTTAATTATTTATTCTATTACAGTTGTCCCAACCTCCCCCCCGCTTTGCCCTCCTCCTCCCAGCTCACCCCCATCCCCACAGTATTGTCCATGTCTGTGGGTCACTCATACATGTCCTTTGACTAATCCTTTCCCCCTTTTTTCACCATTTCCTCTGGCAGCTGTCAGTCTGTTCTCTGTTTCCATGTCTCTGGTCCTGTTTTGCTCATCAGTTTGTTTTGTTCATTAGATTCCTCTTACAAATGAGACCATACGGTATTTGTCTTTCACTGATAGGCTTATTTCACTTAGCATAATTCTCAAGATCCATCCAAGCTAAATATTGTTGATAAATTAATCAGTATTAATCTTTGTGTATACTATACCACTTTCAATATTCCTATTTTGTTTCTTCTATTAAGAAACACATTAAATAGAACTACTTTTCTCTTTTCTCCCTTTTGAATGATAATATTTAGAGGGATCATTAAATATATTAAAATAAAAAGACTGAACTTTGAAAGAGTGAGGAAAAAGGTATTTATAAGATTTGTATGTGTATGGAGTCCTCCTGGGAATTTTGCTGGCAGAAGAGCCTTAAATATTTAATATTTTCCCGAAATTATGCTCAGAGGCTTAACCTACTAATTCAAGTGTATGCTACAGAAACAGATTTGTATACTATTGACAGTATGTGAATAGAGAAGGAAAGAAAAACAGAAAATAAGATTTTTTAAAACCAAGTATCATAATTTAGTCATCTTTGTGTTCTATGGGTTAGTTCAGTGACAGACAATATTGGATGTTATAAAATTATTTTTTTTGAAATTAGTGAATGAATGAATGAATGAATGACTATAGTAACCAGAGTTTCAGTTAAAGAGTTGAAAGCATTGCAACCTTTCCTTTTGCCTCTGGGAATGTTCTTTGCAAGGCCATCGCTATAGTGGGTGCTGTTCTATTTCAGGAGTGCTTCCGAATGTGCCAGTAGATGGCAGTCCCTCCTCATTTCTCATCAGAAAAAAAAAAAAAAAAAAGAAGGGATTGAAAAAGAAGTGGATGGAAATGAAAAGAGGTAAAGATAGATTTTAAAATTCAGCACACTGTGGTTACCTTTTATGAATGGATTTTAAAAAATGAATACCAGTGTGGTGATTGCGGGGGGTAGGTGGAGGGAGGGGCAGGGTAAAGGAGGGGATAAATGGTGATGGAAGGAGACTGGACTTGGGGTCACAGAATACAGTGTACAGATGATGTGTCATAGAATTGTGCATCTGTAACCTTATAATGTCATTAACCAGTGTCACCCCAATAAATTGAATAAAAAGTAAAATGACCTCTTAAAAAGCAAGAAAACGAAAATGTCCCGTTAATTGGAAATAAAGCATCAAACACAATTGACTTTGTGCTAACTCATCAAATTTCATGCCAATGTGTTACATTTTGATTAAATGACCACGTGTATTTTTTTTTTTTTAAATAAGCTCATCAATAGCTGTGTGGATGAAATATGTGGTTTTCCTTGTAACTGTCATCTGGTTTCTTGCCCTGCTGAGTACTCAAGTGGGCAAGCTTCAGGTTTTTAGATTTTTGGACTCCACTTTGTTATCAGCCTAGAACCTTGGGGAGTGCTTAAGGAAAGCCTCAAATTATTTTATCTCTAAAAGGTTTAAAATTTGCTGAGTGGCTCAGGACACTGTAGACATTGGACAGTTGTGTGCCTTGGCACCGAAGCATTACACAGAAACCTACACCAACAGGAGTTTATTGTACATTTCCATAGAGTCCCAACATGTGAAACACCGATGCATTCAAACTGCATCTCTGCTACATTGCTAGGGAGCAAACTGAGCTCACCAATTTCATTTCCTTTAGAAAGTATCTTTATTTGAAACCTAAATCATGGGTTCCAGAATTATTTCCTCCACCTCTTCCCCTCATGACATTCATCATTTCTCCGTACACTTCAGCCCTCTCACACTGATGTTACTCTAGTGGGAGAAACATTCTGAGGAATATTTGGAATTTCAAATCCTGGGCCCAGCTTCCAGTTGATCTTTTGGTGTCCTTTTATGTAGTCTATTCTAAGCTTATTCGTTAATAGCTAAAAGCATCACAACCTTAAATGTTCTAATCTACCACCATTATTAACTAGAGAATATAGGTCATGGTAAAACTACATTTTCCTTAAAAAGAAGTATCTTCTCACATAATTTGCATTCCTCTAAAAATAACTATTATATGGATGTTTGACTTATTTTATATTATACTCAGATCTGTACTTACTGAACTGCTTTATTTAGGAGAGTTGTAAAACGAACTATATAGCTATGGTAGAAATGAGAAATAGCAGGAATGCTATAAATAAATAGCAAAAGATACAGAAAGATACTTCAGTTTGAAAGTGTATGTATGTAGTTTCCCTTGAGTTTCCTGGAAACACCTGTCAGAAGGTGCGCAAGTCAACTATTGCAGATATATACATTAATGTATTCATGTAACCATGCTTTCATTAGCCTCTTATTACACATTTAATATGTGACAGGTTAGGGATAAAATGATGAATATGATGCAATTTCTGACCTTAAGAAGCTTAAAGTTGGTGTCCTGGTTGGTGTGGCTCAGTAAATTGAGCACCAGCTTAAAAACCAAAGGATCTCGGGTTCGATTCCTAGTCAGGGTACATGCCTGGGATGTAGGCCAGGTCCCCAGTTGGGGCGCACAAGAGGCAACCACACACTGATGTTTCTCTTTCTTTTTCACACCCTTCCTCTCGCTCTATACATAAATAAATAAATAAGTAAATAAAATCTAAAAATACTAAAGATTTAAACTTGGTAAAGGTAAAGCAGATACATAAAAATAGGGCCCATAAGTTATATGGGCCCTAGTGATGCTGTGATGCAAATATGTACCGGCTGCAGCTGAATCACAAAAGAGCAAACCTTCTATCTGCTGGGATGTAGATGGAATGATGGAAAGCTTAATTAGAGAAGAACTCTTGAACTGTTTTGAAAGAAGTATAGGAGTTGACTAGATTGACAAACTGTGAAGTAAAATATTCTGCACAGATAAAACAATGACAAAAAGGACATACATAGTGTGGTATATTTGAAAATTGAAAATAATTTGTGTGAGGTAGTCAAAAGATAGGTCTGTAAATGTAGGTTAGAATAATATTAGGAAAGCTTTTTATATCCTATCAAGGAATTTGGACAAGTATTACCTGGGTACTTGGAGTCAGCAATGGAATTTATGCAGAAAAGTGACAAATCCAATTTGTGTTTTTGAAGGTTTACTCTGACAACGTTCAGTGAAGATGGGAATTCAGTAACAAGGAGACAATTTGGGAGACTGCAAAAGGTTATAGGCAAGAGATTGAGAATGAAATGAATCCATGAAGGAGGATAAGAAGGTCATTTTAGATAGTCAGACTGAGATGTGTGTTGGGCTTCTGAGAAGAGATAAATGTCAGCATTTGAAATAAAGTGAAAACTCTGGATTAGAACTGTAGTCTTCCAATCTTCAGTATAAAATTGTGGCTGAAGCTGTGTATATGGATAAAATCATCTAGTAAGAGTGACAAGACAAAAGAAGGGAAGAAAGAAGACTTTGAAAATGATAATATTTATTGCATAAATAGATAAAAAGGAGTTCACAGATGAAAAATATTTTTACAAAATGGGAACAGCAGAAAGAAAGAATGGGTTTATAGTAGTGAAGATTGGAACAAGCAGTCAACATGACAAATACAGCATCAAGGTAAAAATAGGGTAGAAATTGACAGGGCAATTGAATTTAGCAAATAGGAAGTGTTGGGGTCCCCCTAGGTAGGTGTTGGGGCATGGAGCCCTGCTCAGGCCAGGTCAAGCCTGTAAGACCTGACAAAGCTGGGTGCATACAGGCCCTGATGCTCCAAGGGGGGCCTTGGAAATATTCCATACATCCTTTGAAGTCTGCCCTGTGACCTAAACTTCCTTGACTTGTGTATTGTACAGGTAGTAGATGTTAAACTTTAACCATAGGTAATCTCACCCTCCCTAAAATTCAATGGGCCACTTGGAGTTCTTGAAGTCAGCTTGTCTAACAGATGATATCTTGAAGCAGATGGTCACATTCTTTCTATTGTTATCTAAACTCAACAACTCCCTTTCTTTTTAATACTCTTCTGTGGTAATGATTTGTGGTGTGTACATGAATCCCCAACCTTGTGTAATCAATAAAAACCTTTGGGGGTGACCATCAAGGCCTTTGTCAAACAGACATTGGTCAACCTTCTCTTCCCTAGCACCAAGCTTCCTGGGAAGGTTCATTTCATCTGCAGTACTGGGGGATCTCTGCAGTTTGGGCATCCCCCACAAGGAAGTAATGAGGTCTTTTCTATAATGGTTTATTATGGAGTAAGGTTGAAGAGGGAAAGGAAGGTGAGAAGGACAAGGTAAGGAAAGAAGAAAGAGATTATTCCTAGAATCTAGTACAGCTCCTGAAACTGAATTGGTGTTAACATATTATTGACTGGTCATGAAAAACCTCGTGTTTTCAAGCCTAAACATTGTTGACTGATGATGAGTTAACTGGTGCTTGCACTTGAGTTAGCTTTTGCTATAAAATAACCAGTCAACAATGTGTTAATATATATCTTTGGAACTGAATTTACTAAGTACCCTTTGTTACCACTACAATATTATTTGCAGCTATGAATGTGACCCATATAATGTCCATAAACATTTATGTTCTATAATTAGATGTGATTTTCTGTCTTTGGACACACACTAGCATAATTGGGTGGAACAACTACTATGGGTACATAGTTTGGTCAAAGATCAAGGCTCATGACTTTGCAAGGGAAGCAGAATGAAATCTTTAGCTCTAATGTTAAGAATTGCCTTTGAGTTCTCCATATGGGTGGGGTTTTTCCTTGCCATGCATAAGTTGGTGTCGAAGGTTAGAAACACATTTTCATGGACTCTCTAAAGAGTGTCAGGACAAGATGATAGCAAAGAGAAGCTATTAATTCATAAAATGTGAGAGCTGGAAGACATCTCAAAGATCTTTTAACCATGTTTCTCAAAATTTTATTTTTGTTTTATTAATAAAAATCTTTTTAGAAAATAATTTAACCCTGATAAAAGTGGAATTAATGATCATAAATCTACCTTATAAATTTAGATTTATAATAGCTTTGTTTTTTGAACCTAATAAGATGATGAGTCTATTTTGAACATTAATGTCAAAAATTTGAACTTGGAAACTACCGGTCAAGATAGCAGCATAGGTAAACATGGTTACCTTCCTCATACAATTATATTAAAATTACAACTAAAATGTAGAACAGCTATCACTCAGAACCATCAGATATTAAGTTGATGAAAGGCTGGCAATTATGGAATTAAAGAAACCTCATCAATCCAGACTGGTAGGAAGAGTGAAGACACAGAATGGGTTGGTCCCACATCTACATATGGTGGATAAAATTTTGGGAGGAATATCTTGGGAGTAAGGAGTCCAAGCCTATGGTGTCAGCAAGATAAATCCCTATAACTTCTGGCTGCAAAATCTAGTGGGGATTGAGTTGTGGAAGAAACTTTTGGAGAACCAAGCAGTTCTCCTTAAAAAACCTACACAAAGGCTTACACAGATTCATTCCCTATGAGCTCCAGCAACAAGGTAGCAGTTTGAAAATCACCAGTGGCATACAGGGAAACACTGATGTGTCCAGCATCAAGGCACAGGCTTGTGGCATATCTGAGACTCCATCAACCTGACTAACACTGTTTGCCCCACCCTGAAGATACCCTGAGGCTCTGTCTCACTCAACTTACTGGATGACCCAAGCTGCTTTTCCATATGAATGGCTGGTGTGGGGTCCTGCTTCACAACTTCCTAAATACTCTCAAATCTCAAATAAGCAACAGCCAGTCTCAGCGAACCCATAGTACTTATACTTCTTGCTATATGGTTCCAGGTCCAGAATTAGCAGCAACCAGCTGAGATTCACAGATTGGCCTTATCCAAGCCCAGTACAAGTAGCAGCTATCTCGGATTGCTTTATAGCTTGGATAAAGTGGTCTTGGGCAAAACACAGGTGGGGGCTGACATTGGCTTGTATCGCCCAGGATACCCGAGAGCCTGCACTCCCAGTAGACAGCTAGAGATGATGTAAGAGCACCACCACCCTGCCCCTGCACAACTGATCCTCCATGGAAGGCAGAGGAGGGTGTAAGTGCTCAAAGCAGTCCTTGAAGCCAAATGGCCTGGGTAAATCAATCCCATTGATCTGCCAACAGCAACCAGGGCTCAACTACCAAAGGATGGTGTATTCAACCCACATGAAGGGTGCACCTTGAATACCCAGCTTGGGTGATAGGGAGGCTGTGCCACTGGACCCTACAAATCACCTACTACATTAGGCCACACTACAAAGACAAAGCAGTTCTAACTGATATATAGAAACAAACAGGATGCCTATTTGTTTCTATGTATTAGTTGAAACTCCAGAAAAAGAACTAAACAAAATGAAGATAAGCAATCTACCAGATGCAAAGTTCGAAATATTCATTACAAAGGCCCTCAAGAAACTTAGTGAGGGCCTCAACAGCATAAGAAAGTACCAGTCGTGAATGAAAGGTACACAAATTAAAATAAAGAACAATTACCAGGAAACAATAATAGAGTGGATGAAGCTGAGAATCAAATCAATGATTTGGAATATTAAGGAAGCAAAAAACAACCAATCAGAACAACAAGAATAAAAATGAATTAAAAATGAGGATAGTATAAGCAGTCTATGGAACAACTTCAGGAGGTCCAACATGTACATCAAAGGGGTGCCAGAAGGAGAAGAGATAGAGCAAGAAATTGAAAATGTATTTGAGAAATAATGAAAGAAAGCTTCCCTAATTTGCTGAAGGAAATAGACATTTAAGTCTAGAAAGAATAGAGAGTCCCAAACAAGCTGGTGCAAAGAGGTACACTCCAAGACACAAAGGTTAAAAATAAAGAGATAATCTTAAAAGCATTAAGAGAAAAGCAGTTAGTTACCTATCAGTGGATTCCCATAAGACTGTCAACTGATTTCTCAAAAGAAACATTGCAGGCTAGAAGGGATTGTCAAGCAATATTCAAAGTCCTGAAAAGCAGGGAGCTACAGCCAAGTTGTTCTACTTAGCAAAAATATCATTTAAAATCGATGGGCAGATAAAGGGCAAAAGGAGTTCATCCTCACCAAACCACTATTATATGAAATGTTAAAGCAATTTATTTAAGAAAAAGGTCAAAACTATGAAGAATAAAATGGCAAAAATACATATTTATCAACAATTGAATCTGTAAAACAAATTAAGCAAATAAAAAAACACAGAGAGAATCATGGATACAGAGCATTTTGATGGTTGCCAGATGGGAGGGTGGTATGGGTGAATGGGCAAAGAGGTGAGGGGATCAAGAAGTAGAAATAGGTAGTTACAGAATAGCCATGGGGATATAAAGTACAGTATAGGAAATGAAATGGCCAAAGAACTTATGCATGACTCAAGGACGTGAACAGTGGTGTGTTTGGAATGCTGTTGGAGAGGGGCAAAGGGGGAAAGTTTGGGATAACTGTAATAGCATAAAATATAATATTAAAAAATCTGAACTTATCATCAGTAATCATATTAGCCACAACATCCAATTCCCATATTTTGCTTTGGTTGTACTGTTCAGAGAAAATTCTGAATTATACAGGTAAGTTGTAAATGGTAACTATTTTTTTAAAGCTCAGATAATTCTGGAGTCTTAGAATACTCATCAAGTAAACTATCCAGAAGAGAAGGGACCTTTAACATTTGTCTATTCATGCATGGATCCTAATTAAGACTGTTGTAAAGCACTTACTAAGTATATTACATATTTAAGTCCTTTGGGGCTTACAGTTAACTTAGTAAAGTCACCCTCTCATAAATAATTTATTAAATGATTATTGCACAATGATGGCAGATACAGATGAGTAGAGACACAGCCTTCATCCTTAAGAAATTTACAATAAAGGAGGAAAATTAAATTCATGAAAATAAAAGCAACAAAACATCAAAGATAGACTGAAAGAAGCTTGTGATAATGTGCAGGCTAGAGTGGTTAAAACAAAGAAGAAAGAGTAGTTCTATCTAAGAGGTTATAGAAGAGAATTAGATGGAACTTTTTGGAGGAGGTGGCATACCATTGTGGAGGATGTATGGGAGTTCACCAGGTTGATAAAGCTGAGGAAAATGTTGTAAGCTGAATAAGTGATAATTTGTCTAAACTTAAAAAGGTCTGCTGTTATGCTACAATTGTTGGTATTCTTTTTAGATATCAAAAAGTGAGTCAACAAAAAAATTTTATATAGTAACCATAAAATCATAGTATGATATAATCATATGATATGTATACTGTACATTTACTTGCACAAGTTATTATGCAATGCAAAACATGGGCCAAGCAGCAATGCCCAAACATTGACTGGTGTGTAATTGTGCACCTGATTGCTTTAGCAGTGCATGCTTTGTGCGTAAGCAAAAACATACAGCCCTGTATTTAAATAAAAGACCAACGTCACAGTATAAACTTCATAGATAATAACATGTACAAAATATTAAGATATATGTGAACATGGAGGCAAGCTAATCATCCTTTGCAATTTTTAAAGTAATTTTTATTTTTAAATTACAGTTGACATACATTATAGTTTCAGATATATAACACAATGATTAGATATTTATATATCTTATGAAATAATCACCCTGATAAATCTAGTATCCATCTAACATCATACATAGTTACTACAATATTATTGACCATATTCTCTATGCTTATAGTTTATATTCTCCATGATTATTTTTTAACTACCAATTTGTACTTAATTTTTTCCCATTTCTCCCATCTCCTCTACCCTCTTTTATCTGGCAACTATCAAAATGTTCTCTGTATCTATGACTTTGTTTTTGTTTTGTTTGTTTTGTTTTTTAGATTTTACATACAAGTGAAATCATATGGTTTTTGTCTTTCTCTGTCTAACTTACTTTGCCTAGCATAATACCTGTTAAGTCTATCCATGTTATTGCTGATGGTAAAATTTTTTTTTGGTTTTTTTTTTTTTAAATTTTATTGTTGTTGTATTACATTCATCCCCTTTTTGCTCCCCTCTGTCCCCCTCCCCACCCACCCATTCCCCCCAAAGTCAATCCCACCTGTTGTCCATGTCCATGGTTCCTTTATACTAGGTTCTTGTCTAAGCTGCTCCCCTTTCTTGCCTCTGCCTCCCCCCTCCCCACAACCCCTTTTCCCCTGACCACTGAAGGCCTATTCCTTGTATTCATATACCTGGTTCTGTTTTGCTTGTTGTTAGTTTTGCTCATTATTGTCCCGTAATAGGTGAGATCATATGATATTTGTCCTTCACTGACTGGCTTATTTCACTAAGCATAATACGCTCCAGTTCCATCCATGTTGTTGCAAAGGGTACAAGTTCCTTCTTTCTTTCTGCTCTATAGAATTCCATTGTGTAAATGTACCAAAGTTTTTTGATCCAATCATCCACTGATGGGCACTTAGGCTGTTTCCAGCACTTGGCTATTGTAAATAGTGCCGCTATGAACATACGTGTGCATAGGTTCTTATGAATTGGTGTTTCAGGATTCTTTGGGTATAGTCCAAGTAGTGGAATTGCTGGATCAAAAGGCAGTTCCATTTTTAGTTTTTTAAGGAAACCCCATACTGTTTTCCACAGTGGCTGCACCAGCCTACATTCCCACCAACAGTGTATGAGGGTTCCCTTTGCCCCGCATCCTCGCCAACACTT
>PVIW01014587.1:0-22801 GCA_004026585.1 Noctilio leporinus
CCTTCACTCTCAATCTGTGTCGATCTTTTGTTCTGAGGTGGGTCTCTTGAAGACAGCATATATGTGGGTCATGTTGTCTTATCCATTCGGCTACCCTATGTCTTTTGATTGGTGCATTTAATCCATTTACATTTAAGGTGATTATTGATTGATACTTATTCATTGCCATTTTCTCCCTTTGTGTCTGTATTCCTCTTTGACTTTCTCTGTTTCTTCATTTTATTTGTTTACTTATTTTTACAGGAGACCCTTTAGCATTTCTTACAATGGTTTGGTAGAGATGTATTCTTTCAGTCTTTTTTTGTCTGGGAAGCTCCTTATTTCTCCTTCTATCTTGAATGAGAGCCTTGCTGGGTAGAGTATTCTTGGTTGCAGGCCTTTGTTTACCATGACTAGAAATACTTTTTGCCATTCTCTTCTGGCTTGAATTGTTTCTGTTGAATAATCATTTGATAGCCTTATTGGAGCCCCTTTGTATGTTATTTGTCTTTTCTCTCTTGATGCTTTTAGGATTCTCTCTTTGTCTTTGAAATTAGCCATTTTAATAATAGTGTGCCTTGGTGTTGGTCTGTTTGGGTTGATCCTCATTGGGACCCTCTGTGCTTCTTGAACTGGATTAATGTCACTCATCAGGTTAGGGAAATTTTCTATCATGACTTTTTTGAACAGGTTTTCCATTCCTTGTTTCTCTTCTCCTTCTGGTATCCTTATGATACGGATGTTGTTACATTTCATGTTGTCCTGCAGCTCTCTTAACCCCTCTTCAGTCTTGGTCAGCCTTTTTTGATTCTCTTGTACTATCTTGGAGTGTTTGTCTACATTATCCTCCAACTCGCTGATCCGGTCCTCTGCTTCCTCTAGCCTACTGGTGATTCCTTCTACTGTATTCTTCAATTCAGAAATTGTATTCTTCATTTCCTCCTGGCACTTATTGATAGTTTCCATGTCCTTTTTCATGCTGTTGTAGTTCTCAGTAAGTTCCTTGTAACTTCCCTTGAATTCTTCGTAATTTCCCTGGAGTTCTTTGTAATTTCCCTGGAGTTCTTTGTAGTTCTCCCGGAGTTGTTTACAGTTTTCTTTGATGTGGCTGAGCTCACTGAGCTTCTCTATCATCATTCTTTTGAATTCCTTATCTGATATTCCAGGTGCCTCTGTTTCATTTTGTGTTCTTTCTGGGGATTCTTCCTTTCCTTTTGGTGATGGACTGATTCTTTTTTTCCCCATTTTGGGATCTGTTCTTGCTTGCTCTTTAGTTATTTATTTATTTTTGTTCTTTCCTTGGGTTAACCTGCTTTGCTTCCTTGCCTTAGTTGAGCACCCTTCTGTGATAGGAGATTTGTGGAGTTCAGTATTGCCGTCTCCCAGATTTTCTCCACTTGCTGTTCTTGGTGTGTCCTTTATTTGGGCTGTCTGGTTGTATTCTGGGCCTGCAGGCTTTTAGCAGAAACAAGAACAAAAACAAAAAAAAACAAAAAACAAAAACAGAAACAAACAAACAAACAAAACCAAAAAAAAAAAAAAAATACCAAACCAAACCAAACCAACAAACAAACAAACAAAAAATTGCAAAAGGAAAGAAGAAATAAAAATGATAATAATAATAAGAAGAAAGGGTTTAGATGGCTGTTCACCCTTAATAATCCCTCACTGGTCCAGATGGAGCCTGGACCTGAGGGCTTTTAGCAGAGGAAAAAAGAAAAAAAAAGAAAGAAAGAAAAAAAGAAAAAAAGGGAGAAAGTCACAAGAGAAAGAGAAATCAATATTAATAAAGAAAAGGTTTAGGTTTCTGTTCACCCTTTATGGTCTCTGTTTCATCTAGGTGGAGCTAGGACCAGTGGGTTTTATCAGGGAGAAAAGAAAGGAGAAAGAAAAAAAGAAACAAAGAAAGAAAACAGGATGGGGGGAGAAAGTCACAAGACAAAGAGAAATGAATATTAATAAAGAAAGGTTTTAGCTGTGTGTTCCCCCTTTATGATTTCTGATTGGTCCAGGTGGAGCCAGAACCTGTGGGCTTTACCAGGAAGAAAAGGCAAAGAAAAATTAAAAAAAAAACAGAGGAAGGAAGAAAAGAATAAAGAAAGGGTTTAGAAAGGCTGGGGAAGGGAGGAATACTTAGATTGAGGACTGAGAATGCGTTATAGCCACAGAGTGAATAGACTTTAATTCGAGAGTAGGGGAGGGTCTTGGGTATTTAGGTGGATTGAGGTATGGGGGGGATTAAGAATATGTGAGGAGTAACTTTTGCAAAGGATATGTTGGGGATTAATAGTTCATATTGCTCTCAGTATAATTCAGGTGCTTGAGATTGGCAGCAATCCCTTTCCTGAGGCTGCCTCTTTTTCTTGGTCAGGACTTTACAGTCTATAGTCTATATTCTAGCTGGTCTTGGCGCGTGACAGGGCCTCTGATTGTCACAGTAGGGCTGATTCTGAGTGTCTGCCCCTAGGTAGGCTGGGCCTTCCGCCGCCTGGCTGGGTTTTAGGGCTGCCGGTGTTCTGGAGCCCGCAGGCAGCCCCCTCCCACTCCTGGCAGAGGTTCCAGCCCAGGACGTACACCCAGCACTTCTGCAGGGCAGCCCGCAACTTCGCTGGTCCCTGTGACAACTGGCCCCACACCTGCAGTTCCGGGAGGAGGCCGGGCCTGTCAGTCAACACTGTCCGGGTCTGTCTACACTGTCTTGCCCTTCCGGGATGGGCACCATGCCTCCAGGCCAACCAGCTCTTCTCAGAGTCCTTTACACGGCCTCTGCGATGAGCCCCTCCCAGGCGTGGGTGGTGCGGCCTTTGTCTCCGGCAATGGTGGGTCAGCTGCCGCTGCTACTAGTTCCCAGCTAGCAGGCTCGCAGGATCACTGTTTAGAGTTTCCTGCGGAGCCTGGGGGCCTGTGTGGTTGCACAGGGCTGGGCCTCCCCCCTCGCAGGGGCTTCTAGCTGCTGTTTCCCCAGCGGCCCAGCAGCACTGTTTTCAGCCCTCTTGCCGCCCCGGCAGGTGCACTTCCCGCTCCCCCGCTCCGGCTTCCCGCAGGACTCTTCTCCTCCGCCTCTAGCCCTATGCGGAGCCTCCTCTCCCTGTTGCCGGAGTGAGTCTCTCACACAGTCCCTCCCCTGCAAGAGTTCAATTCGAGTTCCTACGGTGTTCGCCCTCGCTGCCCGCACTTCACTGTTGAGACTTCCAGTCACCAGGGAGGCTGGAACTGGCCCCAGTCAAACGTGCCCCTCTGGGCAGAGCCGCCCCTGCCCAGAGCCGACCTCGAGGGGCCACACCTCACCTACTGTCCTGCTGGCCTCCTCTGCCTCTGGGCTATGCTCCCCTGTGTCCAGATGCTTCCTGTTCCAATCCCTAGGGTCCTGAAGACGTCTCACGCTCCCTATCCTGTCCTCTAGCTGCTTTGGTACTTGAGAACACCATCAGCCCTGCTCTCTACTCTGTCCCTGGGTAGAGTATTTTTGGTTACAAGTTTTTTTGTTTCTTCTCCAACACTTTGAATACGTAATGCTACACCCTTCTAGCCTACAAAGTTTCTGCTGAAAAATCTAATGATAGTCTTATAGGGGTTCTTCTGGATGTAATACATTGGTTTTCTCTTGCTCCTTTCAAGATTATCTTCTTGTGTTTAACTTTTAACATCCTAATTATAATTTGTTTTGGTGTGGGCCTCTTTCTTAGTTTCTTTTACATGATCTTCAAATCTCTTTTTCCCTCTGGTGTCTATGTTCAGTTCTGCAGGTCCTCTGGTGCTGCAACAGGTGAAGGAACTGTTTTTACATTTTTTTTCCTTCACAATTTCTTGGTGTCCAAATTATACCAGATTTCCAGCAGTGCTCAAAGTCAGGCAAGATGGGAACTAGTCCCTCGGGCAGCTTCCTGGAAAGTGGAAAAGTTGGACATAAATTTCATTTTTCTCCCTCCTTCTCTGAGTTAAAAGAAAAACCCTGAATTGGTCATTTATTTCTAATCATGCTAAGCTATACCAGCTTGAGAAAGGTACTACATGGGTGGGTGAGAGAAATGGTTTTCTTAACCAGTTTCAGTGCAGCCATTCTTGGCTTTAAGTACAGCTGGGCACTGCAGTTTCTTTCTGGAGTTCACACAAAGGCTTTTTGGTCAGTGTCTTATGTGAGAAAACCAGGTCTGGGGCTTCCTCTTTTATCTTGCTCTACAGACAGTATTTTGAAAGAAAGAATGTTGTGATAGAGGAGAGAGAAGGAAGATAGCTCAAAGTTATGGAGACAGGAGAGGATTTTTTTTTTTTTTTTTTTTTAAACGTAGCGAGGATTAGAGCATACTGCACACATATGAGAATAAATCAGGTGAGATCAAGATTGATGGTGCTCCCCACTACACGGGTGGTTTTCAAACTTTCTGCACATGAGGAACCCACTGCCAGCTCAGAAAGATACCTTGCTGAGGTCCATCCCAGAGTTCTGAGTTGGTAGGTCTAGGACGAAGCACTAAAATGTGTATTTCTAACAAATTTTCAGGCAATGATGATACAAGAGATCTAGTGATCACACTCTGAGGGCCACTGGTCTAGAGAAATGAAGGAATGATGTCATGGAGAAGAAGCTTGGGTTCAGACAAGTGAATTATTCTTTCTTGGATTTACTATCTCAGACATATTGAGGATCAGTATTGGCCAATCAATATTGGTCAATCAAACAATTTAAATGGCATGTTTTGTTGCACCATTATAGAAACTGTAGGACTGATAGGAAGAGTACTGATTTCATTTTCCTCCATTGTCTTTATGTCTGCATTTGTTTTGCTCAAATGTTTGCTCATTGTAGACATAGAACATGAGGTCATTTACTCATTTTACACCAGCTCAGTTCATTCTCAGCTATATGAATTCTTCTTTCTTTGCCCAGAATTATCACCTATTTTTCCCCCAAAACCTTCTTAAATGCCTGTAAAGTCCTAGTTTTCCTCCTCAGGTAGCAATTAGGAGCAAGTGTAGTGTTTGTTTTTTTCTGACAGGATCAGTGAGACTTGAGAAGAACTTCAGGGATATGGACCTCATCAGCTTGTCAACAGAGATTCCAGCGTTGGTCACATTTTAATTTTTGCCGTAATTCACACATCAGGGAAACCAGGCCCCAGTAAGCTCAGTGAAGTGCTAGGAGTTTCAAAAACATGCCAACATCCCAGGGGCTTTAACAGAATTGAAAAAATACCTTCTCAACCTACCATAGGAAGATTATATTAGAAACACCCCTCCCCCACTATAGGACGATTAGATTAGACACAGAGATAAACACAGTAAACCTGTGAAGTGCAAAGAAAAATGTCAAAATTTTCACACTTTAAAACTTAACAGGGAAAAGGTTTTTATAGAAGAAAAATCAGCAACTTTGGTTAAAAAAATAATCTCTATACAAACTGCATCTGTTTAGGCATCTGTCTTCTCCTGTCAGATCTGTTTGAATTAAAGTTTTCAATGTGTTAAAGTGAAATTCAAATTCTTTCAGGGTCTGGGAGTGTGGAATGTACTGTATAGCTAACCACAGTGAATTGAAGTAGAAATGAAAGAAAATCCATTTTGAAGATTTTTTTCCCCTCCTTCTCCCCTGCTCTTTGATGTAAAGAAAAAGCTCAAATTCCAGGGTGGTGATAATGAAATTTCTTTCCCATTCAGATTCTCTATCATATAATCCAACTGTCTTAATCCTTTTCACTTTCTTTATACCCTCTGCTATAGGCCTAAAGCCCTAACTGGAGGGGTCCACACCAGGGAAGCCAGCATTAGAAAGAGAAAAACAAAGCAAAATGTCTCACATCAAAATAAAAACAAACAAAAGGATATGGTGTGAAGGTGGATTTGGAGTAAAAACTATAGTAAGCCTTTTTTATATATATCTCATTATATATCATATATATCAACTATAAATATCTATCTCAAAGAATTTTAGGGGTAATAAGCAAGATATAAATAATAATTACTATTGTACAAATTATTAACTTATAAAATCTGACTGTATTATCTATATTCAAATTATAAACATATTCATATTATAAACATAGTATCATTTTATTATACTTTATATAAACCCTATTATAATGCAGTTATATATCAATCACAAAATATACTTAACTATATTCAACATTAAATAAAATAACTAAAAGACTGGGGTGACACTGACTAACCAAATTATGTAGGTTTCAGGTGCATAATTCTACAACACATCATCTGTACACCATATAGTATGTTCACCACCCCAATTCAAGTCTCGTCTCTGTCCATCACCATTTATCCCCCCATGTCCCCGTCCACTTCTCCCCACTACCTCTCTCCCTGGCAATCACCACACTGTTGTTTGTGTCCATGAGTTTTTCTCTTTTTTTGTTCAATCTCCACCCCAACTCCCAGCCACAAACACAACTATCAGCCTGCTCTCTATTTCTGAGTCTGTGACTGTTTTTCTTTTTGGTTCATTCTAAGGCTACTTTTTGATGGTAAGCCAGTAACACTTTACACAGTGCAGCTAGTTTTAAATTTAAGCTGATTATTAAGGCAGCGGGGTGCCCCCTTCTTTTAATTGCAGGTTATTTGTGGATGATTCTGAAGGATTCCTCTAACACTTGCTAGCATGGTCATCCCATCCCATGATATTCTCAACTTGGCTAAAACAAGACTTTATTGCTCATCGTTTAAGAAGTGAAGCCTGTTAAATTACTGAACAGTCATGTCAAAAGGCTTGCCTCTTTCCATTTAATAATCATGTGTGTTTTACAGTCCAGTGTTTTATATGAAGAAACAACTATTTCTTCTCATTATCATATATCATTCAACATAAGACATTGGTTGTAAAATTCACCACTATTTTATAGGCCATTAGGAAAATGCTGCCAAGTAATCTTAAAAGACCATCAATTTTAAGATGCATCTCAATTTTAGAGATGTTAAAATATGAAAAATGAGCATCTTAGAACTGATGAACTAAGGAATGTCTTTTCTACCTTGTGCAGAAATTCTTTGGGGATAGCATTTGATCATTTGAAACTTGTAGAGAGCTTTTCCTAGCCTCACACTCTATGGGCAGCCTTTAGTTATGAATTATCTTATTTAAAATAGATGCTTATTTTAAAATGGACGCACAAAGAACCTTTGTCATTATCCAATTCACACATTAGACTTACTGGGAATCATTGCCTGGCAAAATGGCTAAATATGCCCACTGAGTAAAAATAGAATTATGTTCTTCACTCCCTTTTGTGATTCTCAGTCATCAGATGTCACATGGAGATAAACAAGATGCATGACACACTCACCCCCACACAAAATGAACAGAAAATAAGCATTGTTGAATATATCTAGAGGAATAATGATTGAGAGTAATGTCTGCCTTATCCCTGCTGCTAGGGGAAAGAGGAAATGAACCTAACTCCTCTTCCTACTCTACATACCTATGATAGTTTATTTTATGTGTCAACTTGATGGGCTAAGAGATGCCCAGGTAAACTGGTAGATATTATTTCTGAGTGTACCTGTGAGGGTGTTTCTAGAAGAGCCAGCTCCCCACAATTTGTCTTTCTATATGTTTTTATATATGCTATTGATTCTTTCCCATTGTAGACTCTTGAATAGTACAGAGAAGATCTTGCATTGGAGAGTGGATAGCATCTTTGGGTGTCAGGAGATGGAGAAAACCTCCACCTGGAACTCTTTTGGCAATATTAGGCTCATCCTGAAACTAAGTTAATGTTTCTGGGAGTAGGAGTGTTAAGATTTGATAGACTGTGGTATGCTGCAAAAACATATACACAATTGTTTACCTCTATATCAGTATGTAGCAATATGACTCTGCATTTAATTTATACTTCTTGGCCTGGCTGTGTGAGTTGCTTTGATTAATAAAATGTGCTAGAAGTGATAGTGAGCTAGTACTGAACCTAGACCCCAGGAGGTGTTACATAATACTATTTTTCTGTATGTGTCTTTATCACAGTTACATGAATAAACTTGGGGTAGCTTGTTGAAAGATGAGAGAATACATTCATTGTGGAGGAGGCATGAATCATTCCACTTGACCCAATTGAAGGATAAGATAGAGTTCATCCAGAATCAGGAAAGCTTCCTATCTGACCTGTAGCTGACCTTAGACACAAGGGGAACTCCCAGCATGAACAGAAGAACCAGAAGAACCAGAAGAACCACCCAGCTGTGCCCAGGCCAATTTGCCAACCCACAGACTTCTACATTAAGTAAATGGTTAGTGTTTTAAGACTCTTAAATTTTGTTTACAATGTGCTACATAGCAGTAGCAGGGTTGAAGAGAGAGAAAACCTGAAACAGTGTTTCTGCATTTGAAAGTATGGGTAAATAGTAAAGGTGGAGGTCTGTGACCTGGCATGCTACTCTTTGTGGAGAAGAAGTTCTGATGGGCTGGAAAGAGTATGGCTGGAGGCTGTTCTAAAACAAACAAACAAACAAACAGAAAACAAAAACAATAGCAAAACACATCCTTAGGAGAAGTAACACTGACCTGATGGACAAGATGATCAATGAAAACACCTGGTGATTACAATCTTCTTTATAGATCTGCTCTTAGACTGCTGATTTTCCCAGATATACTGAGAAGCAGAAGTCCCTGGGAGGTTATGTTCCCCAGAAGTTACCAGTAGCCAATGACTATTGGTAAGTATGAAATCCCAGCTCTTTTATCTCAAGGAGGGATACACTCTGAAGTGACATTCACACTTGGAGCTCCTCCACAGATCAGGCAGAGACTGAGACCTGAAATCACCCCCTTCACAGTCTTATTCACTTCTCTGTCCTTTCTCGCATCTCCTACCAGTTTCTCCTGGACCTTGTCCCTCATAAACAACTTACACTGGTCTCAGGATCTGCTTCTGGAGAACTCAACCTAAAACAGGTAATTTGGGAGAACAAGAGAAGCTGGTGTATAATTAACCTCACTTTGCATGTAGCCCTATCTACTAGCATCAAATTATTCCATTAAGCCATCAAATGATCAAATTGTACTTATTACCCACCATTTATTAGGGAACAAGAGTAGGTGGGAAAGCAAGCTTATGTGCAATGGGAAAATCATTTCTGTTCATTTTCTTTTTTTTTTTTTAATTACCATTCTTAAAACACCTTTGCATTTTTACTTTTTAATTTTTTAAAAGATTTTTTTTTCATTATTTTCACAGAGAAGGGTAGGGAGGGAGGAAGAAAGGGAGAGAAGCATTAATATATGGTTGCCTTTCACCTGTCTCCAGCTAAGGACTTGGCTGGAGACCTGGCTTGCAACCTGGTTATGTGCCCTGACAGGGGAATCAAACCAGCGACCGGTGGGTTTGCAGACACCTATCCACTGAGCCACACCAGCCAGGGCTCGTTTCTGCTCATTCTCTAAGCTCATTTAATAAATATATATTTAAAATATAGCACAGAATTTTTGCCTTTTTTCGATCCCTAATTTACACTATGTTTTAGTTATTCCCAGCTGTATACTTTATTTATTTTTTTGTGTCAAAAGGTATATGAAGTTCTGTAGGAAGATACCAGATTTATGGTGTGAGGATTGCAAATATTAGCAATAATATTCAAACAAAAAAAATACAAAACTCCCAAAATATTCAAAGCAGTAATAATGAACACTGAAAAAGGAAATTACATTATTATTATTATATGCTTTTTTGAGTAGAAAGGAGCTGTTACCTAGAAAAATGAGACTGGACCTGACTTCTGCTAGAACCATCCCAATTAACTATTTCCATTTAAATACACCTATAAAAATCTTAAGAACATTATACTATAAATAAGATGTTTAAATTAGAGCTCATGAAAAGTGAGACTATAATGGATTCAAGAAGCAGATTTAATTACCACCTCTCTGCCTCCCTCACATCTCCTTTAGTATTTTCTATGTCAAGATAATAAACAGGAAAAAAAGAATTGGGGTCAAGATTTTATTTCAGATTGAAAAAAAAATAGCTCCTGTGAATGTTAATTCAAACCAAGATGAGGATCAGAACTTACAAGGTGCCACTGTCAAAACTGCCATTATCTTACACCGTTGCTCTTATATTAGACACAATACTTGGTTTATAATTTTATTTGGTGCTAGTTAGTTTTTGATCTGATAGAAATTTTATATCTTTCTGCTTCCTTCTCTACTGAAGAGATGAGGATAAATCCCACTTTATTATGTGGAAACCTAAGGAATTAATTAAGCAAATATTTTTAGTATCATCCTTTGAGGTGGTACATGAGGAACTCAGGGGAACTTGGCTCTCCACAGAGTGAAGTCAAATGTACAACAGCCACAAAAGGGATAGAATACTGAGAGTTCATCTTCTGTGCACACTTTGATTGGCAGCAGTAGCCTGAAGTGTTGTGTTAAGTAGGTACCAGACGTGATATATGGTATCTCAGCTTGAGTTACATGACTGATTAGTAATATGTGCTGTGGATAGGGAGAAATGGTGGCTGGTATGCAAACTGGAATTGGAAATGGCACTTCCTCTGAGCCTTGAAGGACATGTTGATTTTAGATGTTATTGTCCAAATAAAGACAGTAACAGGAAAAAAAATGAATTTATCTGTATGTGGTACAGTAAAAGGACTGATTTGAGCAATGATACATTAGATGAGTAGTTCTAAAGAGAAATTAGATTATGGGGTTCTTGAAAACCAGCAGAAAGAGTTAGATTTGATATTGTAGGAACTAAAGACTCCTTAAAAACTTTACATACTTTATACTTTGAAACCAAAATGTGGCTTAAGGAAAGTTTATCTCATGATAATATGAAGGAAACAGAATAAATGGAATAGGCTTGGAGTCAGAGAGGATCATCTTGGAGCAATAATCAACCTCAGTAGGCAAAGAATGGGTCTGAGAGATTTTAATGGAGACATGAAGAAACTTGTTGACATCCTGTCCATAGAGAATGGAGGAACTGGCTCTTAATAAATATCAAAATAGTGTATAAGAACCCTATAGGAAATGGGAAAGCCAGCCATGAATTGTTTTCTTTTTTTTCTGGAAATGCTCCCAACTCAAGTTTTTCTATCCAGCAAGAAAACACAAACTGATGAATTTACCTCTGAATTTGCAGTAGTATTGCATTTCTCAAACTGTGGTCCCACCAGTATTACCCGGAAATTTATGAGGAATGCCTATCCTCTGGCCCAGCTCCAAGCCCATGAATCACAAACTTTACAGACCCTGGGAATGGAGCCTAAAGATCTGCTTTAACAAGCCTTCAGGTGATTCTGATGCATGAGGAAATTTGACAACCACTGCTGCAGCAAAGTGCTTCTACAACCTTAGTGTGCTTCAGAATCACATAGAGGGCTTGTTAAGTGCACATTCATGGGCCTCACTGCAGAGATTCTGATTCTGGGATTTGCTGCAGGTATGCTTACCTCTCAAGTTCCCTGGTGATGTTACCGCTGCTGCTAGTCTAAGCCCCTTACTTGGAAGACTGAGGCTGCAGAGGCCACTAAAGCCTTCTAATGGTGGACCTGATTTGCTGAATGACTTGTTTTCCTGCAAAATAATGATTTTATCATCTCTTTTGTCTAGGAGGTTCATACATTTAATTTTGATGATTTGGTGGTGATTCTGATATAAGGGAGGGACATCAAGAAATTAAAATTGTTTGTTTTGTGTGTAAATGCCATTATCCTTTGGAAATTGGTGTTTATAGATAATTGTCAAAAAGGGCATATAAAAACAGGGGAAACATTGATTGAGAAGAGAATTTTTATATTTCCAAAGTATTTGAGTTTCATCTTCCAACCTGTGTTAGAGGGATGGAGCCAACACAGAAGAGTGGGTGGGACATCTTAGTCAAAGATGAGAAAATGGAGAGATGTGAAGCTATCCTGGGGGCCTTCCTACTTGTGGTAGGCAAATACATAAGGAGGGATATGGGTATGAATGTGTACTGGATCTACTGATGGTGATTTTGCTTTCAACTCCTTAAATAGGTACATGAGCAAAGTGGGAATATCCTAATTTAATGGATTAGGAATTGGTCTTAGAGAAATTTTGTGACTTGCCTAAATTCTGGAAGCTCGTCAAAGTACACAGTGAAGGGACTCTGTGGATACCTCTGCGAAACACAGAAACCTTGTTCTTTCTACCACACTGCTCTAAAGTACATACAGGGGCCCAACCATGTCAGCCTGAACTCTTCTTAGTCTACTTTGTTCTTAAGAATATTATTATTTGACTTATATTCAAAGCAGAAACCCACAGATCAAAACAAATCCCTTCGTACTGAAAATGCTTTTTATTTTAGCTGTCATAGGGGACAGAAGCACAGTGGAGTTACCAATTTTAAAATAATAAACATGAAAATTCAAAGCTCAGCTCAGACTCATTTCCCTCAAATGCAAAAATGGGAAGAATAGAAGCTTACAGGGTATTTCTGGGACACAAGAAAAATGTATTGATGATTGGTATTCTTATTCTTATGTTTATTCATTATGGTAGTTAATAGGCTTTTTAGTTGAAGTAATTGGGCAGATTATAAACTGATATACAAGCACAAGAAATATTACTATATAGAACTGGGAATAAAAGGATCTGATGAGTATAATGGACTGATTGGCCATTGCCTAATCCCTGGAATTTGTGAATGTTTCTTTATTTGGAATAAAGGTCTTTGCAGATGTAACTACATTAAGGATTTTGAGATCATCCTAGATTATGTGGCTGAACCCTAAAGCGGATGGAAAGTGGATTTACATACACAGAGGAGAACACAGACACAAAGGAGAAAGCCACATGAGGACAGAGACAGAGACAGAGTAATGTGGCCATAAGCCAAAGAAACCAAGGACTGACAACAGCCAGAAGAAGCTAGAAGAAACAAGGAAGGATTCTCTTGTAGGGCATGTGTGTCGACACTTTGATTTTTGACATTAGTCCTCTAGAACTATGAGAGGATGAATTTCTTTTATTAGAAGCCATCCAGTTTATGGTAATTTGTTCCAGCAGTCACAGGAAACAAATACAGTGAGGAAAAGGGATTGAGAGCCATTTGTTTCCTTTTCAAAGAACTAGGAGCTGGCACCCAGACAACTCTTGAAAGTAGGTGCAATTTGTCCTTGGCATATTTCCATCTCCCTAAGGTGTGGTGATGGTAATGTGCATCATTACCATCAGATCTTTCCACACCCATGTGTTTTCTATCAGTACCTATATTCCAGACTTCTGCTAACTCTCTTCTTCTTCCAACAAAAAACACTCTTCCATGTCCCACTCTTTTTATTAGAAAGGTTGTGAACAGATCAATAATGTGTCAAGCCTATGGCTCTGACTGATTGGTTCCCTTGAAGCAGAGCCTTGATGGGGAGTTCTTGCCTAAGTGATTCTGTTACTGAATAGCAATTGGGGTCCCACTGCTTGTGCCACCTTCTAGGCAACATTCCAGAGGCAAGAACCAATCCAAGATGGTGGAGGAATAAGTGGAGCTACACCAATCTCCTCCCAGGGCTGCTCTGGAATTACAACTTAATTAGGAAAAATAATCACCTGGACTAACTAACAGATCACCAGCTGGAAAGAAGCCTTAGACCCACTGACAGAACAGAAGAGGCCAGTTCATCACAATGAGACTGGTAGGAATTGCAGAAACTTGAGAAGGCTGGCTGGGCTCCCACCAGAGGCAGCAGCTGAAGGGATGGAGCTAGGTGGCTCCACCTGACAAGGGTGGGTCCTAGTTCCCCAGCTGGGTTTCCAAGCCTATAGCAACACAGCTAAGAGCCAAACAGAGTCCAGCTGAAAAGGACAGAAGGCCACAGGGTTTGTTAGCCTGAGAGTGCTGGAGACAGAGAAATACTAAGGTTACCACAAATGAAAATACATTGGTACCCACTTACCCTGGGCTCCAGTAGAGTGAGGGCAGGATGGACTGGAGATGCTTTTGGGGAGTTTCCATTGGTGGCTTGGAGAAGAGAGGTGAGAAAGCAGCTGAGGGTGTCCCAGTGCTGACTTATCATCCACACAGCAGGCAAAGGTGGATTATGCTGTGCCAGGTGGCTTCCATCTGAGGGGACATAGCCCCACCCACTGGAATCAATCTGCCATACCCAGTGGTGCCTGAACCTGGCACCTGATCACAATTCATTGATTTATAATTGAATCAATCTGTCCGGCCCTGTGGTGTCTGAGCCTGGTTTCTGATTTTGGATTCATTGGATTGTAGCTGAGTCAGTCTGTCTTGCCTAGTGGTAGCTGGGCCTGGTGGCTGATCATGGATGCCTTGATTTACAACTGAATCAACCTGTCCCACCCAGTGGTGTCTGAGCCTGGTGGCTGATCACAGATTCATTGATTTACAACTGAGTCAGTCTGTCTCATCTAGCAGTGCCTGAGTCTGGTGGCTGATCACAGATTCATTGGAATACAACTGAATCGATCTGTCCCATCCAGCAGTGTCTGAGCCTGGCAGCTGATCACAGATTGCTTGGATTTATAACTGAATTAATTGGCCCTTCTCAGCAGTACTTCAGGTGACCACTGTTCACAGATTCATTTGATTAAAGCTGAAACAGTCTGTTCCACACAGCTATGTCTGAGCCTGATGGCTGATCACAGACTGATTGGGTTACAACTGAATTAATTTGTCCCACTCAGCCACACCTGAGACAGGTATCTGGTAACAGATTGATTGGATTACAATTAAGTTAATTGGCCCTGCCCAGCAATGCCTAAGGTGACCATTGATCACAGATTGATTGGTTTACAACTGAACTAGTAGGTACCCCACCCCCCAGCGGTACCTATATCTGATAGCTGAGCACAGATCAATAGGATTAAGAACTGAAGAGCACAGAAAAAGATAGTAGATCTCTGGTTGGCTCCAACAGGCTCACTAGGCCCAGTCTATGGAATGATCTGATGACACCAGAGGTGAATCCATGAAGTAAAGAAAGTGCACCTCTACAAGACAGAAGTTCACATCACAAAGACAAAAACTCAAAAAAAGCCCAATCAAGAAAGCAAAATCAAACAAGAAGGAACACCTAAAAATGGGGAGAAAAAGAAACAGCCCATCACCTAAAGGAAAGGGGGAATACCCAGAAAGACACTAAATGAAATAAAGGCAAGCAAGCTATCAGATATGGAATTCAAAATAATGATGATAGAGAAGCTCAATGAGCTCAACAAGCTCAAAGAAAACTACAAACAACTCCAGGGAAACTATGAAGAACTCCAGGAAAGCTACAAGGAACTTACAAAGAATTTCACCAGCACTAAAAAGGACATAGAAACTATCAATAAGAGCCTAGAAACTATCAATAAGAGCCAGGAGGAGATGAAGAATACAATTTTGAATTGAAGAATACAATAGAAGGAATTAACAGCAGGCTAGAGGAAGAAGAGGATTGGATCAGCAAGCTGGAGGAAACAGAGACAAATGTTCCAAAACAGTGCAATAAAATGAAAAAAGACTGAAAAAGCATGAAGAAGTTTTAAGAGAGCTGCACAACAACATGAAATGCAGTAATATCTATGTCATAGGCATACTAGAAGAAGAAGAGAAACAAAGGATAGAAAAACGGTTTGAAAAAGTAATGATAGAAAACTTCCTTAACTTGAGTGAAAATGTCCTGAAGTTCAGGAAGCACAGAGGGTACCAATGAAGATGAATCCAAATAAACCCACTCCAAGATACATCATAAATAAAATGGCAAATTTTTAAGATAAGGAGAGAATCCTAAAAGCATTAAGAGAGAAACAGCAAATAACACATAAGGAGGCTCCAATAAAGTTATTGAATGAATACTCCACAGAAACACTACTAGCCAGAGGGGATTGGCAAAAATAAAAATACTCCAAGTAATGAAAAACAAAGGCCTGTTACCAAGAATGCTCTATCCAGCAAGGCTCTCATTTAAAATGGAAGGTGAAGCAAGGAGTTTTCCATACAAAAGAAGGCTAAAAGAATACATTTCCACCAAACCAGCATTGCAAGAGATGCTAAAAGGTCTACTTTAAAAAGATGAAGAAACATGTCCTGGCTGGCATGGCTCAGTGGATTGAGCAGCTGCCTGTGAACCAGAAGGCCCTGGGTTTGGTTTCCAGTCAGGGTACATGCCTGGGTTGTGGGCTACATCTCCAGTTGGGGGTGCATGAGAGGCAACCACACATTCCTGTCTCTCTCCCTTTCCTTCTTCCTCCCTACCCATCCCTCTCTGAAAAAAAAAAAAGATGAAGAAACAAAGAGAGAAAGAGAGGAACACAGGTACAAAGGGGAAAAAAGGTCAATGAATAAGTATCTGTCAATAATAACCTTAAACATAAACAGATTAAATGTACCAGTCAAGACATAGGGTACCTGAATGGATAAGAAAACATGACCCACATATATGCTGTCTACAAGAGACTCACTTCAAAACAAAAGATGGACACAAACGGAAAGTGAAGGGATGGAAAAATATATTACAAGCAAATTGACAAAAAAAAGGCTTGGGTAGCAATACTTATTTCAGACAAAATAGATTTTACAATTAAGGCCATAAAAAGAGAAAAAGAAGGACATTTCATTATACTAAAGGGAACAATCCAGAAAGAAGATATAACCCTTGTAAACATATATGCACCCAATATATTATAACAAATTTATAAGAAAAATCTTGTAGAACTTCAGAATGGATATTGACAGCAACACACTAATAGTACAGGATTTTAATACCCCATTATCAACAATGGACAGATCTTCCAAGCAAAAAATCATCAAGGATAGTGTGGCATTGAACAACACTCTAGATGAAATGGACTTAACTGATATATACAGAACTTTTCACCCCAAAGAAGCAAAATACACATCCTATTTAAATGCACATGGAACATTCTCAAAGATAGACCACATGGTAGGATACAAGACAAGCCTCCACAAATACAAGAAAATTGAAATCATACCAAGTACCTTCTTGGATCACAATGGCTTGACACTAGAAACCAACTTCAAGAGAAAAAATCAAAAACATTCTAATTCATAGTGACTTAATAACATGCAATTAAGTAACAAATGGATTAACGATGAGATCAAAGAAGAAATAAAAAAAGTTTCTGGAAATAAATGAAAATGAATACACAACAGCCCAAAACCTATGGAACAAAGTGAAGGCGGTCATGAGAGGGAAGTTCATAGCAATACAGGCCTACCAAAATGGGTTAGAGGAAGCTTATACAAACAACCTAACTGTAAAACCAGAAGACCTAGAGGAGCAACAGTAAGCAAAGCCCAGAGCCAGTAGAAGGAAGGAAATAATCAAGATCAGAGCAGAATTAAATGCCTTAGTGGCAAAAACAACAATTCAAAGAATCAATAAATCCAGGAGCTGGTTCTTTGAAAAGGTAAACAAAATTAACAAGCCTTTAATCAGACTCATCAAGAAAAAAAGAGAGAGGACCCAAATAAACAAAATCAGAAATGACAGAGTAGAAATCACAACTGATACCACAGAGATACAAAGGATTGTAAGAAATTACTACAAACAACTATTTAACAAGAAATTTGACAACCTGGGTGAAATGGATAAATTTCTGGAAATGTATAATCTGTGAAAACTGAATCCATCAGCAGAAAGTCTGAATAGACCAATAACAATTAATGAAATTGAAGCAGGAAAAAAAAAATGCCCAGTGCACAAGAGCCCCAGATTGGATAGCTACACAGACAAATTTTACCAAACATTTAAAGAAGAACTAACTCCTATTCTTCTCAACCTATTCCAAGAAATTCAAAGAGGGAAGACTCCCAAACTCTTTCTATGAGGCCAATATTATTCTAATCTCAAAACAAGGTCAAGACAAAACTAAGAAAGAAAACTGCAAACCAATATCTCTGATGAACATAGATACTAAAATTTTCAACAAAATATTGGCCAATAAGAACCAGCAATGCAATAAAAAGATCATACACCATGCATCCCTGGTATGAAAGTGGGATTCATACCAGGGATGCAAGCATGATACAACATTTGCAAATCAATAAATGTAATACACCACATAAACAAATTGAAAGACACAAACCATACGATCATATGAACAGATCCTGAAAAAGCATTTGGTAAAGCACAGCAACCATTTATGATTTTTAAAAACGCTTAGCAAAATGAGAATTAAGGGAGCATACCTCAACTTAATGAGGGCCATATATAAGAAACCTGCAGCAAACATCATACTCAACAGGCAAAAACTAATAGCTTTCCCCCTAAGATCAGGAACAAGACAAAGCTACTTCTGTTCAACGTTTTTTGGAAGTTCTAGCCACAGCGATCAGACAAGAAAAAGGAATCAAGGACATCCAAATTGGAAAGGAGGAAGTAAAACTGTCATTATTTGCAGATGTATAGTGTACATCTATATATAGACATCTATATATGGACATTATAGTGTACATACAATACCCGATAGACTCCACCAAAAACCTACTCATCCTAATAAGCAAATTTAGCAAAATAGCTGGATATAAAGTCAATATTCAGAAATCAAAGGCATTTTTGTATACCGACAATGAAACATCAGAGATGGAAGCTAGAAAACAAATCCCATTTACCATGGCAACAAGAAAAACAAAGTACTTAAAAGTAAACTTAGCCAAGTAGTAAAAGATTTATACCCAGAAAACTACAGAACACTGAAGAAATAAATGAAGAAAGATACAAATAAATGGAAGCATATACCATGATTATGGATGGGAAGAATTAACATAATTAAAATGTCTATACTACCCAAAGCAATCTATAGATTAAATGCAATCCCAATTAAAATACCAATGACACATTTCACAGATCTAGAAAAAACACTTCAAAAATCTATATGGAGTCAAAAATGACCACAAATTGCCACAGCAATCTTGAGAAAGAAGAACAAAGTAGGAGGAATCACAGTACCAGATATCAAATTATACTATAAGGCCACTGCAATCAAAATAGTCTGGTACTGATATAAGACATGTAGATCAATGGAACAGAATAGAAAACTAAGAAATAAACCCAAGACTCTGTGGCCAATTAATATTTGACAAAGTGGGAAGGAACATAAATAGAGTGGAAATACCCTCTTCAACAAGTAGTGTTGGGAAAACTGGACAGGGACATACAAAAAAGTTAAGCTAGACTACCAACTTACACCACACACCAGAATAACCTTAAGATGGATAAAGGACTTAAGCATAATCTGTGCCACTGTAAAAGCCCTAGAGGAAAAAATAGGAGGAAAAATTTCAGATATCATATGCAGCAATATTTTCACCAATACTTCTCAGGGAAAAGGAAATAAAGAAACAAATAAACAAATGGGACTACATCAAACTTAAAAGTTTCTGCTCAGCTAAAGAAAACATCAGCAAAATTAAAAGAGAACCAACCACATGGGAAAACATATTTACCAATGAAACCTCAGAAAAGGGTTTGATTTCCAAAATATATAAAGAACTTATATGACTCAACACCAGGAAGACAGACAGCTCAATTAAAAAATGGGCAAAGGACCTGAATAACCACTTCTCTGAGGAAGACATACAAAGGGCCCATAGGCATATGAAAGAATGCTCAACATCACTAGCCATCAGAGAAATGAAAATTAAAACCACAATGAGATACCACCTCACACCTGACAGGATGCCCATCATCAACAAATCAACAAACAACAAGGGCTGGCGAGGATGTGGAGAAAAGGGAACCCTGGTGTATTGTTGGTGGGAATGCAGGCTGATGCAGCCATTATGGAAAACAGTATGAAATTTCCTCAACAAACTAAAAATGAAACCGCCTTTTGACCCAGTGATTCCACTGCTAGGATTATACCTGAAGAACCCTGAAACACCAATTCAGAAGAACCTATGCACCCCTATGTTCAATAGCAGCACTATTTACAATAGCCAAGTGCTGGAAACAGCCTAAATGTCCATCAGTGGATGAATGGATAAAAAAACTTTGGTACATTTACACAAATGGAATACAACATAGCAGAAAGAAAGAAGAAACTCCTACCTTTTGCAACAACATGGATGGAACTGGAGTTATTATGTTTAGTGAAATAAGCCAGTCAGTAAAAGACAAATACCATATGATCTCACCCAATACAGGAGACAAGTGAACAAAACAAACAAGCAAAACAGAATCAGAGACATGGAAACAAGGAACAGACTTTCGGTGGGCAGAAGGGAGGGGGGAGGGGGAGAAAGATGCAGAAACAAGGAGCAGTTTAGTCAAGGAACTAGCATGGTGACTCATGGAAATGGACAACATGTGGGATTGACTGTGGGAGGGGGAATGGAAAGGATGGGACAGGGGAGAGCAGTGGGGGGCAAATGGGATGAATGTAAGACAACAATAAAATAAAAATTAAAAAAAAAAAAATCCAGAGACAAAGGGAATCTTTATTCAAAAACAGTCACTTAAGCCTATCAAGTCACAGTTTAATCACTTAAACCTATCAATTAAGGCTAAACTTTAACACCTGGGTTCTCCTAGCATTTCCTGTATTCATTTTAATTATCTCATTTCTCTAGGGTTACGTTACAAACTAAAACAACATAAGATACAAGCACTATACAATTTTGGTAGAATGGCAGGCTTATGCCGCAGAGCTGGTTCCCTCTAGAACACCCAAAGATTAAACCTGCCACCCTCTGCCAGGCCAGCCCGATCCTCGGCTGTGCCTGGAGTTCTTTCCCATCCAAAATACCATCTGTTGGGAAATGCAGGCAGCTGCAGCACCATCATCCAGGCATCCTTGAAGAAGAAGAGAGCCAGCAAGCCAGGCTGAGAGTCTCTGAGCCAGAGAGCTAGCCTCTTATTTCAAATCATCTAACACATAATTCCATGCACTCTTGAGGCATTTAGCTTCTGAGCCAATCCCTCCCTAGACCTTTACCATTGCCTTCTCTACAGTCTCTCCCTACTCCTCTAGAGTAATCTGATCAGATCTTTGTATTAAAGTATGAAGGGAATGATCCAAGGAGAAAAAGGGGAAGTAGAATAGGGTAGGAGAATAAAGTAAGCAAAAGATGTGAGTTCATCCAGAATCTAACTTCAGCTTTATCCTATGCAGAATAAAGTATGCCAGACCTTTTATAAAAAAGTAATTATGTTGTAGAGCAGTTTCAATTCCATAGAAAAATTGAGCATCAAGTACAGAGAATTCCCATATAACCCTTACACCGAAACATATAATTCCCCCCTCTATTGACATCCTACACCACAGCAATACTTTTGTTAAAACCTATGAACCTATATATTGACATATCATTACCACTGAAAGTCCACAGTTTACATTAAGGTTCATTCTTCGAGTTGTCCATTCTATAGGTTTTGAGAAATGTATGACAGGTACCCATCATTGTGCTACCATACAGAATAGCATCACTGCATTAGAAATCCTCTACGCTGTGTTAATTTACCCCCTGCTCCTTGCCAACCCTTGGCACCCACTAACTTTTTTACTGTCTTAACACTTTTGACTTTTCCAGAATGCTTTGTAGTTGGAATCATTCATTACGTAGCCATTTCAGATTGACTTCTTTCACTTAGTAATATGCACTTATGTTTCCTCCATATGAGTCATGGCTTGATAGATCTTTACTTTTTAGTGCTGAATAATATTTCACTGCCTGGATGTACACAGTTAATTTGTCTATTCACCTACTGAAGGATATCATGGTGGCTTTCAAGTTTTAGCAATTATGAATAAACATCCATATGCAGCTTTTTATAGAAACATAACATTTTATTTTTATTTATTTATTTATTTATTTAAAATTTTATTGTTGTTGTATTACATCCATCCCCTTTTTGCTCCCCTCTGTCCCCCACTCCACCCACCCATTCCCCCCAAAGTCAATCCCACCTGTTGTCCATGTCCATGGTTCCTTTATACTAGGTTCTTGTCTAAGCTGCTCCCCTTCCTTGCCTCTGCACCCCCCTCCCCCCAACCCCGTTCCCCCTTACCACTGAAGGCCTATTCCTTGTATTCATATACTTGGTTCTGTTTTGCTTGTTGTTAGATTTGCTCATTATTGTCCCGTAATGGGTGAGATCATATGATATTTGTCCTTCACTGACTGGCTTATTTCACTAAGCATAATACTCTTCAGTTCCATCCATGTTGTTGCAAAGGGTACACGTTCCTTCTTTCTTTCTGCTATATAGAATTCCATTGTGTAAATGGACCAAAGTTTTTTGATCCAATCATCCACTGATGGGCACTTAGACTGTTTCCAGCACTTGGCTATTGTAAATAGTGCCGCTATGAACATAGGTGTGCATAGGTTCTTCTGAATTGGTGTTTCAGGATTCTTTGGGTATAGTCCAAGTAGTGGAATTGCTGGATCAAAAGGCAGTTCCATTTTTAGTTTTTGAAGGAAACCCCATACTGTTTTCCACAGTGGCTGCACCAGCCTACATTCCCACCAACAGTGTACGAGGGTTCCCTTTGCCCCACATCCTCGCCAACACTTGTTGTTTGTTGATTTGCTGATGATTGCCATTCTGACAGGTGTGAGGTGGTACCTTAATGTAGTTTTAATTTGCATCTCTCTGATGACTAGTGATATTGAGCATTCTTTCATATGCCTCTGGGCCTTTTGTATATCTTCCTCAGTGAGTTGTCTGTTCAGGTCCTTTGCCTATTTTTTAATTGGGCTGTCTGTCTCCCTGGTGTTGAGTCGCATTAGTTCTTTATATATTTTGGAGATCAGACCCTTGTCTGAGGTATCATTGGCAATTATGTTTTCCCATACAGTTGGTTCCCTTTGAATTTTGCTGATATTTTCTTTAGCTGAACAGAAACTTTTCAATTTGATATAGTCCCATTTGTTGATTC
>PVIW01014588.1:0-22799 GCA_004026585.1 Noctilio leporinus
AAAGAAAGTTTTTAGCTGTGTGTTCCCCCTTTATGATTTCTGATTGGTCCAGGTGGAGCCAGAACCTGTGGGCTTTACCAGGAAGAAAAGGAAAAGAAAAATTTAAAAAAAAAGAGGAAGGAAGAAAAGAATAAAGAAAGGGTTTAGAAAGGCTGGGGAAGGGAGGAATACTTAGATTGAGGACTGGGAATGCTTTATAGCCGCAGAGTGAATAGACTTTAATTCGAGAGTAGGGGAGGGTCTTGGGTATTTAGGTGGATTGAGGTATGGCGGGGATTAAGAATATGTGAGGAGTAACTTTTACAAAGGATATGTTGGGGCTTAATAGTTCATATTGCTCTCGGTGTAATTCAGGTGCTTGAGATTGGCAGCAATCCCTTTCCTGAGGCTGCCTCTTTTTCTTGGTCAGGACTTTACAGTCTATAGTCTATATTCTAGCCAGTCTTGGCGCGTGGCAGGGCCTCTGATTGTCACAGTCTTGGCTGATTCTGAGTGTCCGCCCCCAGGTAGGCTGGGCCTTCCACAGCCTGGCTGGGTTTTAGGGCTGCCGGTGTTCTGGAGCCTGCAGGCAGCCCTCTCCCATTCCTGGCGGAGGTTCCTGCCCAGGACACGTCCCCAGCACTTCTGCAGGGTAGCCAGCAACTTCGCTGGTCCTTGTGACAACTGGCCCCACCCCTGTAGTTCTGGGAGGAGGCCGGGCCTGTCAGTCAACACTGTCCTGGATCCACCTACACTGTCCCACCCTTCCGGGGTGGGGACCACACCTCCAAGAGCACCAGCTCTCCTTGGAGTCCTTTAAGAGGCCTCTGTGGTGAGCCTCTCCCAGGCGTGGGCTGTGCGGCCTTTGTCTCCGGCAATGGTGGTTTGCCTGCCACTAGTTCCTGGCTTTCAGGCTCTCTGGCTCGCTGTTTGGAGCCTGAGGGCCTGTGTGGTTGCGCAGGGCTGGGCCTCCCCCCTCGCAGGGGCTTCTAGCTGCTGTTTCCCCGGTTGCCCAGCAGCACCATTTTCGGCCCTCTCACTGCCCCGCCGGTGCACTACCTGCTCCCACGCTCCGGCTTCCCGCAGGACTCTTCTCCTCTGCCTCTAGCCCCACGTGGAGCCTCCTCTCCCTGTTGCTGGAGCAAGTCTCTCACACAGTCCCTCCCCTGGAAGAGTTCAATTCCGCGTTCCCTATGGCGTTTGCCCTCGCTGCCCGCACTTCACTGCTGAGACTTCCAGTTGCCAGGGAGTCCGAAACTGGCCCCAGTCAAAGGCGCCCCTCTGGGCAGAGCCGCCCCTGCCCAGAGCCGACCTCGGCCCGCTGGCCGGTCGGTCGGGAATGCCTCACCTACTGTCCTGCTGGCTTCCTCCGCTTCTGGGCCACGCTCCCCTGTGTCCAGATGCTGCCTGTTCCAATCCCCAGGGTCCTGAAGATGTCTCACGCTCCCTATCCTGTCCTCTCTATTTTGCCCATTTTTTAATTGGGTTGTTTGTCTCCCTGGTGTTGAGTTGCATTAGTTCTTTATATATTTTGAAGATCAAACACTTGTCTGAGGTGTTATTGGCAAAGATGTTTTCCCATATGGTTGATTCCCTTTTGTTGATGATTTCTTTAGCTGAGGAGATACTTTTCAGTTTGATATAGTCCTATTTGTTTATTTTTCCCTTTATTTCCCTTGCCCTGATAGATATATCAGTGAAAATTTTGCTGTATGAGGTATCTGCAATTTTTTTTGCCTATGCTTTCCTCTAGGGCTTTTATGGTTGAAATGCTTATGTTTAAGTCTTTCATCCATCTTAAGTTTATTCTGGTATATGGTGTAATTTGATGGTCTAGTTTCATTTTTTGCATGTGCCTGTTTAGTTTTCCCAACAACACTTGTGGAAGAGGCTATATGCCCTCCATTTTATGTTCCTTCCCCCTTTGTCTAATATTAGTTACCCATAGAGACTTAGGTTTATTTCTGGGTTCTCTATTCTGTTCCATTGATCTGTCTGTCTGTTCTTGTGCCAGTATCAGACTGTTTTGATTACTATGGTTTTGCAATATAGTTTGATATCTGGAATTGTGATTACTCCTACTTCGTTGTTCTTTCTCTCAAGATTGCTGTAGCCATTCAGGGTCATTTATGACTCAATATAAAAATTTTTTGAAGGGTTTTACTTATTATTCTTAGAGAGAGGGAAAGGCAAAAAGGCAGAGAGGGAGAGAGACATCAATGTATAATTGCCTTTCACTGCTTCCAGATACAGACCTGGCTGGAGAACTGGCTTGCAACCTCATTATGTGCCCTGGCTGGGGAATTGTACTGGCAACCTTTGTGTTCACAGGCCGGCGCCTTATTCATTGTGCCACCAGCCAGGGTCCCATATAAATTTTTAAAGTATTCTAAGTCTGTGAAATATGATGTTGGTATTTTAATAGGGATTGCATTGAATCTATAGATGGCTTTGGGTAGTATGAATATTTTAATGATGTTAATTCTTCCCAACCATGAACATGGTATAGGCTTCCCCATTTATTTGTATCTTCCTTAATTTCTTTCTTCAGTGCTGTGTAGTTTTCCAAGTACAGATCTTCTATATCCTTGGTTAAAGTTATTCCCAGGTACTTAATTATTATTATTTTTTGGTTGCTTTAATAAGTGGGATTTGTTTTCTAGCTTCTTTCTCTGATGTTACAATGCTGGTGTATAAAAATGCCTTCAATTTTTTAATATTGACTTTGTATCCAACTATTTTGCCAAATTTGCATATTACATTGAGTGGTTTTTTAGTGGCATGTATAGGGTTTTCTATGCACACTATCATGTCATCTGCAAATAATGACAGTTTTACTTCTTTCTTTCCAATTTGGATGCCTTTGGTTCCTTTTCCCTGCCTGATTGCTGTGGTTAGAACTTTCAACACTATGTTGAATGGAGGTGGAGAGAGTGGACACCCTTGTTTTATTCCTGTTCTTAAGGGAAAGACTCAAGTTTTTGCCTATTGATGTCTCATACTCATAGTAAAGCTGCAGATTTACTATGTTGAGATAAGCTCCTCTATTCCCGTCTTGCTGAGGGTTTTTATCATAAAAGGGTGCTGTACTTTATCAAATGCTTTTTCATCATCTATTAATATAATCATATGGTTTTTGTCTTTCAGTTTGTTAATGTGGTGTATTACATTTATTGATTTGTGATTATTGTACCATCCTTGCATCCCTGGGATGAATCCTACTTGGTCATGGTGTATGATTTTTAAAAAATATATTGTTGAATCTGGTTTGCCAATATTTTGTTGAGAATTTTCGCATCTATGTTCATCAGAGATATTGGCCTGTAGTTTTCTTTCTTTGTCGGGTCTTGACCTGGTTTTAGGATTATAATAATACTGACCTCATAGAAAGAGTTGAGGAGCCTTCCCTCTTCTTGGATTATTTGGAATAGTAGTTTGAGAAGAATAGTGGTTAGTTCTCCCCTAAATGTTTGGTAAAATTCTCCTGTGTAGCCATCCAGGGTTTTTGTGTGCTGGGAGATTTTTGATTACTACTTCAATTTCACTAGTTGTTTTTGGTCTATTCAGGCTTCCTGCTTCTTTTTGATTGAGTTTTGGTAGATTATACATTTCCAGAAATTTGTTTGTTTCACCTAGGTTGTCAAATTTCTTGTCATATAGTTGTTTGTAGTAATTTCTTATAATCCTTTGTATTTCTGTGGTATTGGTTGTGATTTCTCCTCTGTTATTTCTGATTTTGTTTATTTGGGGCTTCTTTTTTTCATAACGAGTCTAGTTAAAAAGTTATCAATTTTGTTTATCTTTTCAAAGAAACAGTCCCTGGATTTATTGATCCTTTGAATTTTCCTTTCATCTCTATGTGTTTAACTCTGCTCTGATCCTGATTATTTTCTTCCTTATGCTTGCTCTGGGCTTTGTTTTTGTTGCACTTCTAGTACTTGCAACTTTATGGTTAGGTTGTTTATATGAGTTTCTTTGAACCTTTTTTGGTAGGCCTGTATTGCTGTAAACTTCCCCCTGAGGACTGCCTTCACTATGCCCCATAGGTTTTGAGGTGTTGTAAATTCATTTTCATTTGTTTCCAGAAACCTTTTGACTTCTTCTTTGATCTTGTTGTTAAGCCATTCATTACTTAATAACATGTCGTTTAGTCTCCATGAATTAGAATGTTTTTGGTTTTTTTCCTTGAGATTGGTTTTGAGTTTCAAGCCTTTGTGATCTGAAAAGATGTTCGGTATGATTTCAATTTCCTGGAATTTGTAGAGGCTTGTCTTACGTCCTACTATGCGGTCCATCTTTGAGAATGTTCCATATGAGTTTGAAAAGAATGAGTATTTCATTTCTTTGGGGTGAAAAGTTCTGTATATGTCAGTTAGGTCCATTTCATCTAAAGTGTTGTTAAATGCTAGAATATCCTTGGTGTTTTTTTGCTTGGAAGATTGGTCCATTGTTGATAATGGGGTGTTAAAATCTCTATTAATGTGTTGCTGTCTATATCCTTCATGAAGTCCTCTAAGGTTTTCCTTATATATTTGGGTGCTCCTATGTTGGATGCATATATGTTTACAAGGGTTATGTCTTCTTGATGGATTATTCTCTTAAGTATTATGAAATGCCTTTCTTTGTCTCTTTTTATGATCTTCATTGTAAAATATGTTTTTTCTGATATAAATATTGCTACTCCAGCCTTTTTTGTTCATGTCCATTTGTTTGACATATATTTTTTCATCCCTTCACTTTCAGTCTGTGTTGATCTTTTGTTCTGAGGTGGATCTCTTGTAGACAGCTTATATGTGGGTCATATTTTCTTATCCATTTAGCTACCCTGTGTCTTTTGATTGGCACATTTAATCCATTTGCATTTAAGGTTGTTATTGACAGGTACCTCTTCACTGACATTTTTCCCCTTTGTTCCAGTATTCCTCTCTGTCTCTCTCTGTTCCTTCATCTTTTTAAAGCAGGCCCTTTAACATCTCTTGCAATGCTGGTTTGGTGGAGATGTATTCTTTTAACCTTCTTTTGTCTGGGAAACTCCTTAGTTCACCTTCCATTTTGAATGACAGCCTTGCTGGGTAGAGTATTCTTGGTTGCAGGCCTTTATTTTTCATTACTTGGAATATTTTTTGCCATTCCCTTGTGGCTTGTATTGTTTTTCTTGCATAATCAGTTGATAACCTTATTGGAGTCCCCTTATATGTTATTTGCTGTTTCTCTCTTGATGCTTTTAGGTTTCTCTCTTTGTTTGGAATTTGCCATTTTAATTATGATGCCCCTTGGGGTGGGCCTGTTTGGGTTTATCTTCATTGGGACCCTCTGCACTTCCTGGACTTGAGTAACATTTTTGCTCATCAATTTAGGGAAGTTTTCTGTCATTACTTTTTCAAACAGATTTTCTATCCCTTGCTTCTCTTCCTCTGGTATTCTTATAATATGGATATTATAGTGTTTCATGTTGTCCTGTGTCTCTCTTAAAACATCTTTATTCTTTTCCAGTCTTTCTTCATTTTGTTGCACTGTCTGGGTATTTTTTTCCATGTTGTCCTCCAATCTGCTGACCTGGCCATCTGCTTCCTCTACCCTGCTTTGAATTCCTTCTTTTGTGTTCTTTAGTTCAGAAATTATATTCTTCATTTCCTCCTTGTTCTTACTGATAGTTTCTATGTCCTTTTTAATGCTGGTGTAATTTTCAGTAAGTTCCTTGTAGTTGCCCTGGAGCTCTTTGTAGTTTTCTTTGAGCTCGTTGAGCTCATTGCTTTCTTATAACCATTCCTTTGAATCCCATGTCTGATAGTTTGCATGTTTCTATTTCATTTAGCAGTCTTTCTGGTGATCCTTTCTTTCCTTTTGGTGATGGACTTTTTATTTTTCTCCCTATTTTGGGTGTCTGTTGTTGCTTGTTTTTGTTTCTTGGATTAATCTGATATGACTCCCTGCCTTCATGGGGTGCCCTTCTGTGGTAAATTTGTGGAGTTCAATGGTGTAGTCCCCTAGACTTCTTCACCTTGTTGCTCTTGGGGTGCCCTTTACATATGTCATTAATTTTGGCTCTCTGGTTGTATTTTGGATTTGGTTTATGTGTTACTCCTTGATGAGTTTTTCACTCCAGCTGGTTGATTGAGAGACACCGCTTCTACCACATCTCATATACTGTTATTGAGCTGCTCCTAAGACAGAACCACCAGTCCATGCAAAATAACCATACCTTCAAAGATATCTTACATCCTTAATCACACTTTTAACTGCATATGAGCCTAGCTAAATACCAATACCCTTAAAGATAACCTCAAAGATATTTGCACTCCTTCAGCTGCAAATGAGCCCAAATTAATAAGGATGTAAATGTAATTAGACTATTATCAGAAAGGAAAAACAACTTAGTTGGCTGAAATATAGATATTTTTGAAAGGTGCAGAAATATTGATGAGGAGTGGTAGGGGGTGCAGGAGAGAAAGCAAACCTTACCACTTATATAGAAATGTGTGGGGGTAAGAATCAGAATATAATCAGAAAGTAAGAGTGAACACTATTGAGCCTAAGCAGAAGTTATGTATATATATATATATATATATATATATATATATATATATATATATACATGTATACATGTATACATACACACACACACACACACACACACACATACATACTTACCTATATATATAGCTACTTTGTGAGGGAACAAACATACATAATTAAAAAACTACTGAAAGGAAGTTGACTTAGAAAAAGTAGTGAAAAAGGAAAGAAAAAATGTTAATCCAGTTGGTGAATAAGTTTTGTTAAAACACTATCAACAATCTATGGCCTATAATTTCTATAGGTGAGATGGGAACGTGAGGTAAAAAAGAGAAAAAAGAGATGAAGAGGTGTTTGGAGGAAGAGGAGATGATTTATATCTTCCCTTAGATTTATAACTAAGTTTTATAGCTAAGTTTGTAGAGATGCTGCAACTATTTCAATATCTACCCTCAATGAGTGCTAATTGGTCAAGGTAGGCAGAGGACAGGTGTATTTTTTGAGCAGAAAAAAAGAATGTGTAGTACCTAACAGCACACCCACAAAGAAAGGTTTTAAGATGCTTAGAATGAGGAAAGGGAATGAGTCATAGCAGGAGAGAAAGTAGACTTTAAGACAAGAGTAAGAAAAGGACCTGAGGTCATTAAATGAATTGAGAGAAAAGAGGAGTAAAAATGTGGGATTTGGGATTTGCTATAATATGAACACTATTTACTTAAAATGTACCAATTGTGCAGACTAGTAGTGACTTTTTAAAGGAATACGTTAGGGATTAATAGTTCATGTAGTTCTTGGTGTAACTCAGGTGCTTGAGATTAGTAGCAATCCATTTCCTGAGTCTGTCTCTTTTCTTTGATCAGGTCTCTGCACTCTACAGTCAGGCTGCAGGGCCTTTGAGTCCTTCCTTATTTTTTCAACTAAGTTTTTAGTTTCTTGTTCATCCTTTTCTCCTTATGGCATTTCTATGAGTCAGATGTTGGTATGTTTAAGGTTGTCCCAGAGGTTAGAAACCTCCTCACATTTTTTTCAATTCTTGTTTTCTCATTCTGTACTGGTTGGCTGCTTATTTCTTCCTCTGTTCCAAATTATTGATTTGAACCCTAGCTTCCTTCACTTCACCATTGGTTTTGTGTGGGTTCTTCTTCATTTCACTCAGTATAGCCTTCAATTCTCATATGTGTTTTCCGTACTCAGTCAGGTCTATGAATATTGATTGTAATCATCAGTGTTTTGAACTCTGTGTCTATTAGGTTGGCTATCTCCACTTTGCTTAGTTCTTCCTCTTTTGGGCCATACATATCTGTCTCCTCAACTTGACAGGCTCCTGTATTTGCTTTTGTGTCTCAGGTAGAGCTGTCATATCTGTTATGTTGTAAGGGACAGGACCTTAGGTATTCATCAATGCTGGGTGACCTGTTTCACCAACTTATGGCATTGTATGTGGGTGAGGTACCAGAGAGGGGACAAATCCTTTGGCTCAGTACTCATCTTGTTTCCTGTCATTTCAGCACTTTTCAAATATGATTGGCATCTCTGTAGCTGTTGCCCTGGTGATGGTTCCCAGAGTAGATAGGTTTGCATACATTCTCAGACTATGGGAGTCCTGTAAATGGACTCTCTTAAGAGACCAACAGTTTCTTCTGCTGCTGCAATCCCTCTTGGTTTTCACAGCCAGAAGCAGTGAGGCTTTATTTTCCCAGTGCTGGGACCATGAGCTCCAGGTCAGGCCTGGGGCGGGGATCACTTTCCAGGTGTCAATCCTGGCTTTTATAATGTGTGACTGCTGTCTCTGCTAGCTCGCCATAGCCACTGTCTTCCTGCCACTGCCATCACGGTTGCTGCCACACAGTGTCCTTTCGGCCCTGGCTCCCTGGCTTTGTGCCTTCTATCTATCTAAATGAGTGTCCTACTTTACATCTTTTTTTGATGGACTTCCATGAAGTTTGATTTTCTGGTAGTTCTGTTTGTTTTTGTTCTGAGGGAGATACAGTCCTCCTTGTAGTTGTGGAAGGTGGTGAAACCTGCCTACCTACACCTCATTGCAGTGGGAAGCCTGTATTTTTATTTTAACAGTGCCTTTCATAGGTAAAAGTTTTAAATTTTGATAAAATATAATTTACTAATATTTTTCTGTATGTAATAACCCCAACATCATGAAAACATTTCTTCCATATCCCAAAGTTTTATATGATTCACTTTTAGGTAACATTCGTATAAAGCGGAGGTTTTAGATCAGGATTTAATTTGTTTTTGCATATGGATGTCCAATCATTCAGATACTTTTGCAGAAAAGGCTGAACTTTTCCCACTGAATTGTTCTTGATATGAATGGGCATAACATCAGTTATAGTTTAATTGTTAAAAGAATGTGCTTTGAAGCAAGTCTGCCTAAATTTGTATCTCAGTTCTACTACTAATACCTGGGTAACAAAGTACTTAAGCTCTCTTTGCCTTAGTCACTTTTCTGTAAAATGAGATGATAGTACTTGTTCCATCATGTTATTATAATGATTAAGGGAATTATTATGTGTTATACACTTGGAACAATGCCTAGTGTATAATCAGTGATGATTAAGGTTACTGTAGATATTTCAAGAATGTCCTCTAAATGCGTTTCCATGAAAATGCAATATTGTGGTTGTTTGTTTTCAATCTACCACTGTACTTTTTCCTCTGTGAATTGCCACTGGTAATTGATTTATAGAATTTATTTATATCTTACATGTATGAACTCTTTAACTTTTATATACATCAACTTTTTTTTTTCTATTTGGCTATTTTACCAATTTCACTACCTACCACAAAGGTAGATGCTCCTCTTTATTTGCCCAAGATATTATGACCCTCTCTACTTTTGCCAATTTCATTGACAAATGATGATATGCCCTTTTAATTTATGTTTTGGTATTTTTAGTTAGATTAATTATCTTTTCATATGCTTATTCATGTTTTAATTAACTTTTGTTGAGTAATAAATCATCCCAAAATACAAAGTAAAATGAACATTTATTTTACCTTATGGTAACTTAGCTGAAAATTCTTTGTTTTAGTCTAGACTGACTGACCTCTGTGGTCAGCTTATGTCTTGGTGAGAGCTGGATAGTTTAGTATGATTTACTCACATATCTAACAGTTGGCCTAGTTGCCCTTAGCTGGAGTGGCTTATATCTACTCCATGTGGTCTTTTATCCTATTATGGGTTTTTGCAGGCTTTTCTCCTGGTGTTTTCAGGGTCCCATAGGACAGCAGGAAGAGGCAGGCCCAATGCAAAAGCACTTCTAAAGACTATGTGTGTCACATTTGCTAATGTTTTATTGATTGATAATGGCTAAGCTTAGCTTCAAGGAGTAGAGATGTAAAATCAATGTAGTCAATGAAAGAAAATACAAAACATTGTAACCATTTTCTCCTAGTCTACTCCAATTGGTTATTTTTGTTTCTTTCCCTATGAATTACCACCAATTCATTGATTTATTTGTATATTATAATTGATTTATAGTTCATTTTTATATTATACATATTAACTCTAGGTTTTACATATAACAATATTTTCCCAATTAGGAATTTAACTACTTCATTGAGACCATCTTTTGATATGTAGATGCTTTGGGAATATTTTATATCAAAAGCTATCAGTGTTTTTCTTTATGACAGTCAGGATATTCAAGTCTTTGCATGACCACACTATAGGCTTCTTCAAGGCAAAAATCATATTTTATTTCTTTTTCACCAAAGAATTCAGCATATAGCCCAGTTCATGGTACCTATTAAGTAAATAATAATTATTTTTTCTTTTTAAAATTAATTTATTGCTATTGTATTACATTTCTCTCATTTTTACTCAATTACTCTCCCCCACCACTCATCCCCTCTCTCACAATCAAACCCCACATGTTGTCCATGTCTATGGGTCTTTTACACTAGTTCCTTGACTAAACTCTTCCCTTTCTTTTTGCTTTTGTCAACCTCCCCATCCCCTTGGTCACTGTCAGTTTTTCCCTTGTTTCCATGCATCTGGTTCTGTAGTGCTCATTTATTAGTTTTGTTCATTAGTCTCCTGTATTAGGTGAGATTATATGGTATTTGTCTTTGTCACCTGGCTTATTTCATTAAGCATAATACTCTCCAGTTCCATCCATGCTGTCAAAAAAAGTAGGAGATCACTTTTTCTGCTGCGTAATATTCTATGGTATAAATGTACCACAGTTTGTTTGTTTGTTTGTTTGTTTGTTTGTTTTTGTTCATTCATCCAGTGATGGGCCCTTAGTCTGTTTCCAGCACTTGGCTATTGTAAAAAATACTGTTATGTACATAGGGTTGTATAGGATTTTCTGAATTGGTGTTTCAGGATTCTTTGGGTATAATCCTAGCAGTGGAATTACTGGATCAAAAGGCAGCTCAATTTTTTTGTTTCTTGAGGAAATTCCATACTGTTTTCCATAGTGGTGGCACCAGTCTACATTCCCACCAAGAGTGCATTCTCCACACCCTCACCAGCACTCGTTTGTTGACTTGTTAATAATGGCCATTCTGAGAGGTGTGAAATGGTAGCTCATTGTGGTGTTAATTTGAATCTCTCTGATGGTTAGTAATGTTGAGCATTCTTTCATGTGCCTTTGGGCTCTTTGTATGTCCTCTGAGAAGTGTCTGTTCAGGTCCTTTGCCCATTTTAAAAATTGGGTTATTTGTCTTCCCGGTGTTAAATATATAAAGAACTTATATGATTTTAAAGATCAAACCCTTGTCTGAGGTATCATTGGCAAATATGTTTTCCCATATAGTTTGTTCCCTTTTAATTTTGCTGATGTTTTCTTTAGCTAGGCAGAAATGTTTCCATTTGATGTAGTCCCATTTGTTTATTTGTTCTTTTATTTCCCTTGCCCTGGGAGAAATATCAGTGAAAATATTGCTGCATGGGATATCTGAAATTTTACTACCTATGCCTTCCTCTGGGACTTTTATGGTGGTACAGCTTATGTTTAAGTGTTTTATCCATCTTGAGTTTATTCTGGTATATGGTGTATGTTGGTGGTCTAGTTTCATATTTGTATAAGTACCCATCTAGTTCCTGAAACATCACTTGTGGAAGAGGCTATTTTCACTCCATTCTATGCTCCTTCCCCCTTTGTTGAGTATTAATTGACCATAGAGTCCTGGATTTTTTTCTGGGCTCTCTATCCTGTGCCATTGATCTATATGTCTATTCTGATGCTAGTATCAGACTGTTTTAATTATCATGGCTTTGTAATATAGTTTGATACCCAGTATTGTGATTCTTCCTACTTTGTTCTTCTTTCTCAAGTTTGCTGTGGCTATTTGTGGTCATTTATTGCTCCATATAAATTTTTGAAGTATGTTTTCTGGGTATGTGAAATATGATATTGGTATTTTAATAGGGATGGCATTGACTCTATAGATTGCCTTGGGTAATATGGACATTATAATTATGTTAATTCTTGCCATCCATGAACATGGTATGTGCTTCCATTTATTAGTATTTTCCTTAATACCTCCCTTGGTTAAGTTTATTCCTAGGTACTTTATTTTTCTTGTTGCTCTAGTAAGTGGGATTTTTTCTGGTTTCCATTTCTGATGGTTCATTGTTGATGTACAAAAATACCTTTGATTTCTGGGTATTGACTTTGTATCCAGTTATTTTTCCAAATTCACTTATTAAGCTAAGTAGTTTTTTGGTGGAGTCTATAGGGTTTTCTATGTACACTGTCATGTCATCTGCAATTTATGATAGTTTTTCTTCCTCCTTTCCAATTTGGATGCTTTTAATTTCTTTTTCTTGTCTGATTGCTATAGCTAGAATTTCCAAAACTATGTTGAATAGAAGTGGAGAGAGTGGGCATCTTTGTCTTGTTCCTGATCTTAGGGGAAAGCTTTTAGTTTTTGCCCATTGAGTATGATGTTGGTTGTAGGTGTCTAGTGTATGGCCATTATTATGTTGAGGTATGTTCCCTCCATTCCCACTTTATTGAGTATTTTTTATCATAAATGGATGCTGCATTTTTACAAATGCTTCTTCAGTATTTGTAATACTGATGCGATCATATGGTTTTTGTCCTGTATTACAGTTATTGGTTTTTGAATGGTATACTATCCTTGCATCCCTGGGAGGAATCCCATGTGATCATGCTGTATGATCTTTTTAATGCATTGCTGGATCCCATTTGCCCATATTTTGTTGAAGGTTTTAGCATCTGTGTTCATCAGTGATATTGGCCTGTAGTTTTCTTTCTTTGTCATGTCTTGACCTGGTTTGACCCAGATTAAAATAATACCAGCCTCATAAAAAGAGTTTGGGAATCTTCCATCTTCTTGGATTTTTGGGAATAGGTTGAGAATGACAGGAGTTAATTCTTTCCTAAATGTTCCGTTAATTTGCCTTTGTAGCTATCCTGTCTGGGGCTTTTGTGTGCTGGGAGTTTTTTTGATCACTGCTTCAATTTTGCCAGTTGTTATTGATCTATTTAGGCTTTCTACTTCTTGTTTTAGTTTTGGAAGATTATGTATTTCCAGAATTTTGTTCATTTCATTCAGATTATCAAATTTCTTTTATCATATAGTTGTTCATAGTAATTTCTTACAATCTTGTATTTCTGTGGTATCAGTTGTGATTTCTCCTTTTTGTATCTAATTTTACTTATTTAGGTCTTTCCTTTTTTTCTTGATGAGTCTGGATAAATGCTTGTTAGTTTTGTTTATCTTTTCAAAGAACCAATTCCTGGATTTATTGATCCTTTGAATTGTTTTAATCTCTATGTCATTTTAATTCTGCTCTGATCTTGATTATTTCCTTCCTTCTACTTGCTCTGGGTTTTGTTGTTAGTTCTCTAGTTGTTATAGGTTTATGGTTAGGTTGTTTATTTGAGATTCTTCTATCCTTTTTAGGTAGGTCTTTATTGTTATGAACTTCCCTCTGAGAACTGCCTTCACTGTGTCCTATAGGTGTTGGGTTGTTGTGTATTCATTTTTATTTGTTTCCAGAAACTTTTTGATTTCTTCTTTGATTTCATTGTTAACCCATTCATCATTTTTAAAAAAAGATTTTACTTAGTATTTTTAGAGAGAGGGGAAGGGAGAGAGGCAGAGAGAGACAGAAGCATCAATGTAGGCTGCCTTTCACCTGATTCCAGGTATGGTCCTGGCTGGAGACTTGGCTTACAACCTGATTATGTGCCCTGGCTGGGACTCAAACCAGCTACCTTTGGATTTGCAGGTTGGCACCTTATTCACTGTGCCACCAGCCAGGGACTTCATTATTTATTTAATAGCATGTTATTTGGTCTCTCTGAATTTGAATGTTTTTGAGTTTTTTCCTTGAGGTTGTTTTCTAGTTTCAAACCATTGTGATCTGAGAAGATGCTTGGTATAATTTAATTTTTCCTGAGTTTGTTGAGGCTTGTTTTGTGTCCTACACTATGTGGTCTGTCTTTGAGAATGTTCCATGTGCATTGTGAAAAGAATGTGTATTTTGCTTCCTTGGGTTGAAAAGTTCTATGTATATATCCATTAAGTCAATTTTATCTTATCAATTAAGTCAAATTAAGTATTGTTTAATGCCACAATATCCTTTGTGTTTCTATGCTTGGAAGATCCATACATTGTTGACAATGGGGTATTAAAATCCTCTACTATGAGTATGTTGCTGTCTTGAAGTCCACCAAGATTTTCCTTATATATTTGGGTGCTCCTATGTTGGGCTCATATATATTTACAAGAGTTATGTTTTCTTGTTGGGATTTTCCTTAAGTATTATGGAATGCCCTTATTTGTCCCTTTTCATGGCCTTTATTGTGACATCTATTTTGTGTAATATAAATATTGCTATCCCAGCTTTTTTTAATGTTCTTTTGGTTGAAATATTTTTTCTATCCCTTTACTTTCGGTCTGTGTAGATCTTCTGTATGAGTTGGGTTTCTTGTAGATAGCATATATGTGAGCCATGTTTTATTATCATTTAGCTACCCTGTGTCTTTTAACTGGTGCATTTAATCCATTTACATTTAAGGTTATTATTGATAGGTACTTATTAATTGTCATTTTCCTCCATTGTACCTGTGTTCCTTTCTGTCTCTTTCTGTTTCTTCATTTTCTTAAATCAGGCCCTTTACCATTTCTGGTGATCTAGTTTGGTGGAGATGTATTCTTTTAGCCTTATTTTGTCTGGGAAACTCCTTATTTTACCTTCAGTGTTGAATGAGAGCCTTGCTGGATAGAGTCCTTGGTTGCAGTACTTTGTTTTTCACTGCTTGTAATATTTTTTGCCATTCCCTTCTGGCTTGTAGTGTTTCTGTGAAGAAATCAGCTGATAACCTTATGGGAGCCCCCCCCCCCCTTTTAAATGTTATTTGCTATTTCTTTCCTGTAGTTAAAGGTGTTTCTTTTACACACCAAACCAGTACTGCAACAAATGTTAAAGGGCTTACTTTAAGAAGAGGAAGAAAAGAAGGCAAAAAACAAACAAACAAACAAACAAAAAACAGGAAAAGGTCTAACAATAAAGTGGTACTACATATGTGTCTTTCAATAATAACATTACATTTAAATGGCTTAAATGCTCCAACCAAAGGATATAGGGTAGCTGAGTGGATGAGAAAACAAGATCTCTATATATGCTACCTCCAAGAGACCCATCTCAAATTGAAAATATACACAGACTAAAAGTAAAGGGATAGAAAAAGATATTTTATGCAATGGGAAAGAAAAGAAATATGGGATAGCAGTGCTGATGAAATTGATGTCAAAACCAAGGCTATAGTAAGAGGCAAAGAAGGGCACTACCTAATGATAAAGAAAACAATCCAACAAGAGGGTATAGCCCTATTAAGCATTTACATACACAAAATAGGAGCACCTAAATATGAGAATCAAATCTTGATGGACACAAAGAGACAGATTGACAAAGTATAGGGATTTTAATATCCCTTTGACATTAATTGAGAGATCTTCCAGTAAGAAAATCAACAAGTAAACAGGGACTTTAAACAACACACTAGATCAAATGGATTTAATTGATATATTCAGGTAATTTCACTCTAAAACAGTAGAATATACATAATTTTCAAGGGCACATGGAACATTTTCTAAAACAGACCAAATGTTAGGACACAAAACAAATCTCAATAAATTTAAGACAATTGAAATCATATCTATTCTAACAAGAGTGCTATAAAACTAGAAATCAATCATAAGGAGAACACTGAAAAGTCATCAAAGACATGGGAACTAAATAACGTGTTATTAAACAACAAATGGATCAACAATGAGATCAAGGTAGAAATCAAAAGATACTTGAAACAAATGAAAATGGAGCACAACAATCCAAAATCTGTGGGACACAGGGAAAGCAGTCTTAAAAGGAAAATTCATAGCATTACAAGCCTATCTCAAGAAATAAGAAAAAAGCTCAAATGAACAATCTAACTTTACACTTAAAGGAACTTGAAAAAAGCCCAAAGTGAGCAGAAGTAAGAAAATAAAATCAGAGCAGAAATAAATGAAATAGAGTCTAAGAAAAAAAAAAAAGATAAAAAAGACCAATGACTCCAATAGTTGGTTTTTTGAAAAGATAAACAAGATTGGAAAACCTTTAACCAGATGGATCAAGAAGAAAAAAGAAAGGACCAAAATAAATAAAATCAGAAATGAGAGAGGAGAGATAACAACTGATACTAAAGAAATAAAAAGGATTGTAGGAAAGTATTATGGACAAAATGGATAAATTCTTTGAAATATACACTCTTCCAAAACTAAATCAGAAAGAATCAGAGAATCGGAATAGATCGATTACACTTTGTGAAGATGAAGCAGTAAAACAAACAAACAAACAAACAAAACCTTCCAAAGAACTAAAGCTCTGGACTGGATGGCTTCACAGGTAAATTTTACCAAACATTCCAAGAAGAACTAATATCTCTCCTCAAACTATTTCATAACATTCAAAATAAGGGAAGCCTCCCACACTCATTTTAGGAGGCGTTGTTATCCTGATTCCAAAACCAGATAAACCAAAGAAACCAGATAAAGACACTATAAAAGTAAAAGAAAATTATAGGCCAATATTCCTGATGAACATAAATGCTAAAATCAACAAAATATTAGCAAACTGAATACAGTAATGTATCAAAAAGATTGTGCATCATGATCAAGTGGAAATTATTGTAAGAATTCAGGTTGGTGCAACATTTGCAAATATAATAATAATAAATGTAATTACCATATAAACAAAAAAGGTAAAAATGCCACAATTATATCAATTGATGCAGAAAAAGCATTTGATAAAATCTAGCACCCTTTTATTATCAAAACCCTCAGCAGAATGGGAATAGAGGGAACATATCTGAACATAATAAAGGCCATATATGACAAACACACTGCCAGCATCGTACTAAGTGGGCAAAAACTACAAGTGTTTCCCTTTAGGTTGGGAATAAGACCGAGATGTCTGCTTTTACCTCTATCATTCAACATAGTACTGGACAGCAATCAGACAACAAGAAATAGAAGGCATCCAAATTAGAAAGGAAAAAGTAAAGCTGTCTTTATTTGCATATGATATGATACTGTACATAGAGAATCCCAAAGATTCCACCAAGAAGCTACTAGAACTGATAATTAAAGTCAACAAAGTAGTAGGATACAAAATTAATATCCAGAAATGAGTTGCATTTTTATATGCCAATAGTGAACTAACAGAAAGGGAAATTAAGAAACCAATCTAATTCACCATTGCTTCAAAAAGAATAAAATACCTAGGAATAAATTTATTCAAGGATGTAAAAGACCTGTATACAGAAAATTATGACACTGAAGAAGATACAATAAGTTAAAGCACATACAGTGCTCATGTATAGGAAGAATTAACATCATTAAAATGTCCATACTACCCCAAGCAATCTGCGGATTCAATGCAATTCCCATCCAGATTCCAATGATGTACTACAACTAGAACAAACATTTCAAAAATTTATGGAACCACAAAATGTCCCACATTAGCAACAGTGATCCTGAGAAAGAAGAATAAAGTTGGAGGAATCAAGGTATCTAATATCAAACTATACTATAAAGCCATAGTAATAAAAACAGCCTGGTACTGGCATAAAATAAGGCACATATATCAATGGTACAGAATAGAGAGCCTAAAAATAAACTCATACTTTTATAGTCAGTTAATATTCTACAGAGAAAATAAGCACATAGGTAAAGAAAGATTTTTCAATAAATGGTGTTAGAAAAATTAGACAGATACATGTAGAAAAATGAAACTAGAGCCACCTTCTTACACCACACATAAGAATAAATTCAAAATTGATCAAAGACTTAAATGTTAGACTGAAATAATAAAACTCTAGAGGAAAATGTAGGCAGCAAAATCTTGAACATTGCTCATTGGATTTATTTTTTCCAGATCTACCTCCTTAGGCAAGGGAAACAAACAAACAAACAAAATTAAAACTGGGACGACATCAAATTAAAAAGTTTTTGCACAGCAAAGGAAATCATCAACAAAATAAAAAAGACAGCCCACAGAATGGGAGCTCCTATTCACCTATACATCTGATAAGAGGTTAATATCCAAAATTTATAAAGTACTTATATAACTCAATACCAAACAAATAGACAACCCAATTTAAAAAATGGGGAAAGGACCTGAATAGACACTTCTTCAAAGAGGACATACAGATGGCCAATAGACATATGAAAAGATGCTCAATGTCACTAATCACCAGAGAAATGCAAATTAAAACCATAATGAGATATCATCTCACACCTATCAAATGGCTATCATCAATAAATCAACAAACAACTGCTGGTGAGGATGTGAAGAAAGAGGAACCCTTTTGCGCTATTGGTGGAAATGCAGGTTGGTGCAGCCACGGTGAAAAGCAGTATGGAGAAACCTCAAAAAATTCAAAATGGATCTGCCTCTTAACTCAGCAATCTCACTCTGGCAATATATCTGAAGGAACACAAAACACTTATTTTGAAAGAATATAAGCATCCCTATGTTCATTGCAGCATCATTCATAATTGCCAAGATATTAAAGCAGCCCAAGTGTCCTTCAATAGGTGAGTGTATAAAATAATTATGGGGCAGTTACACAATGGAATGCCACTTGGATATATATATATAAAAGAAAATTTTACCTTTTGTGACAGTGTGGATGGACCTGCAGATTTTTATGCTAAGTGAAATGAAATAAGGCAGTGAGAGAAAGATAAATACTGTAGAATTTCACTTACATGTGGAATCTAATGAACAAACTGAAGTGATAAGCAGAATGAAGACAGACTCATAGGTAGAATGACAGCTAGTTGGGAGGGGGAGGTTAGGAGGCTGCAGGATGAGCAAAATGGAAAAGATATGGACAATAGTGTGGTGATTGCTGGAGTGGGTATAAGAGGACTAAATGATAATGGAAAAATATACAATAAAGATTAAATTTAAAAAAGAAAGAATATTCTAGAAGTAAGTTCTTTTTTTTTTTAATTTTATTGTTGTTGTATTACATCCATCCCCTTTTTGCTCCCCTCTGTCCCGCTCCCCACCCACCCATTCCCCCCAAAGTCAATCCCCCCTGTTGTCCATGTCCATGGTTCCTTTATACTAGGTTCTTGTCTAAGCTGCTACCCTTTCTTGCCTCTGCCTCCCCCCTCCCCTCTCCCCCCTCCGCCCAACCCCTTTTCCCCTGACCACTGAAGGCCTATTCCTTGTATTCATATACTTGGTTCTGTTTTGCTTGTTGTTAGTTTTGCTCATTATTGTCCCGTAATGGGTGAGATCATATCACTTACTCAGTTTCAGTACCCTGCTCTGTAGTACTTCTTGGGGGAGACTTTTCTGACTATTTTCTTATACGTCTTTCTCCTTGACTGGGTAACTCCACCTCCCTCTCAAACCAGATGTCACTACCTCAGGGACACTTACCTGATCCACAAACCCTTTGTCCACTTCAACCAAGTCTGGTTACATTTACCATTGTGCTATGTAATAGCACCTTGTCACTCTCTCTCATAGTACCTATGATGGTTCGAGTGATATTTTTATTTATGTGCTTAATTTTCCATGTCTGTCTTTCACATTTGCCTGTAAGCTTCATGAGGATTGATATCATATCTGTTGTATTCATTGTTGTGTCTCCAGGGCCAAGTGTAGTACTTAGCACCTGGAGGTACTCAACAAATTTATTTAGTAAATAGATAACCGGAAAGATAAATGACTTAATGGAAGGTTTTTCTTTTCTGTTTTTTTTTTTTTAATTAAAAAAAAATACATTTTTGTTGTATTATATCCATGCTTTTTGCTCACCACTGTCCCGCTTGCCACCCACCCATTCCCCGCAAAATCAATCCCACCTGTTGTCCATGTCCATGGTTCCTTTATACTAGGTTCTTGTCTAAGCAGCTCCCCTTCCTTGCCTCTGCCTCCCTACTCCCCCCAACCCCTTTCTCCCTGACCACTGAAGGCCTATTCGCTGTATTCATATATTTGGTTCTCTTTTGCTTGTTGTTAGTTTTGTTCATCATTGTCCTGTAATAAGTGAGAACATATGATATTTGTCCTTCACTGACTGGCTTATTTCACTCTTCAGTTCCATCCATGTTGTTGCAAAGGGTACGAGTTCTTTCTTACTTTCTGCTTATATATAGAATATATATATATAGATATATATATATACTATAATATAATATAGAATATAATATAGAATTCCATTGTGTAAATGTACCAAAGTTTTTTGATCCAATCATCCATTGATGGGCACTTAGGCTGTTTCCAGCACTTGGCTATTGTAAATAGTGCCGCTATGAACATAGGTGTGAAAAGGTTCTTATGAATTGGTATTTCAGGATTCTTTGGGTATAGTCCAAGTAGTGGAATTGCTGGATCAAAAGGCAGTTCCATTTTTAGTTTTTTAAGGAAACCCCATACTGTTTTCCACAGTGGCTGCACCAGCCTACATTCCCACCAACAGTGTATGAGGGTTCCCTTTGCCCTGCATCCTCGCCAACACTTGTTGTTTGTTGATTTCTTGATGATTGCCATTTTGACAGGTGTAAGGTGGTATCTTATTGTGGTTTTAATTTGCATCTCTCTGATGACTAGTGATGTTGAGCATTCTTTCATATACCTCTGGGCCCTTTGTATATCTTCCTCAGTGAGTTGTCTGTTCAGGTCCTTTGCCCTTTTTTTAATAGGGCTGTCTGTCTCCCTGGTGTTGAGTCGCATTAGTTCTTTATATATTTTGGAGATCAGACCCTTGTCTGAGGTATCATTGGCAATTATGTTTTTCCATACAGTTGGTTCCCTTTGAATTTTGCTGATATTTTCTTTAGCTGAACAGAAACTTTTCAATTTGCTATAGTCCCATTTGTTGATTCGTTCTGTGATTTCCTTTGCCCTTGGTGAAGTATCAGTAAACATATTTTGGTGTAGGATATCCGAAAGTTTAATGCCTATATTTTTCTCCAGGACCTTTATGGTGGCACTGCTTAAGTTTAAATCCTTTATCCATCTTGACTTTATTTTGGTGTATGGTGTAAGTTGGTGGTCTAGTTTTATCTTTTGGCATGTTGCTGTCCAGTTCTCCCAACACCATTTGTTGAAGAGACTGTTTTTACTCCATTGGATGTTCCTTCCCCCTTTGTCAAATATTAGGTGAACATAGAGTCCTGGGTTAATTTCTGGGCTCTCTATTCTGTTCCATTGATCTATATGTCTATTCTTATGCCAGTACCATGCTGTTTTGATGACAGTAGCCTTGTAGTATTGTTTGAAGTCCGGTATTGTGATTCCTCCTACCTTGTTCTTCTTTCTCAAGATTGTGGTGGCTATTCATGGGTGTTTTTGGCTCCATATAAATTTTTGAAGCATTTTTTCTATTTCTGTGAAGTCTGTCATTGGTATTTTAAATGGGATTGCATTGAATACGTAGATTGCTTTGGGTAGTATTGACATTTTAATGATGTTAATTCTTCCCATCCACAAACATGGTATATGCTTCCATTTATTTGTGTCTTCCTTGATTTCTTTCTTCATTATTCTATAGTTTTCTGAGTACAGGTCTTTTACCTTCTTAGTTAAGTTGATTTCTAGGTACTTTATTTTTCTTGTTGCTATGGTAAATGGGATTTGTTTTCTCGCTTCTATTTCTGTTGTTTCATTATTGGTATACAATAATGCTTTTGATTTCTGGATATTGACTTTATACCCAGCTATTTTGCTAAATTTGCTTATTAGGTTGAGTAAATTTTTGGTGGAGCCAATCAGGTTTTGTATATACACTTATCATATCATCTGCAAATAATGACAGTTTGACTTCCTCCTTTCCAATTTGGATACCTTTGATTCCTTTTTCTTGTCTGATGGCTATAGCTAGAACTTCCAAGGCAATGTTGAATAGAAGTGGAGAAAGTGGACAGCCTTGTTTCGTTCCTGATCTTAGGGGGAAAGCTTTCAGTTTTTGTCCATTAAGTATGATGTTGGCTTCAGGTTTATCAAAGATGGCCTTTATGATGTTGAGGTATGCTCCCTCTATTTCCATTTTGCTGAGGGTTTTTATCATAAATGGTTGCTGCACTTTATCAAATGCTTTTTCAGCATCTATTGATATGATCATATGGTTTTTATCTTTCAATTTGTTGATGTGGTGTATTACATTTATTGATTTACGAATGTTGTACCATCCTTGCATCCCTGGGATGACGCCCACTTGATCATGGTGTATGATCTTTGTAATATACTGCTGAATCCGATTGGCCAATATTTTGTTGAGAATTTTAGCATCTATGTTCATCAGAGATATTGGCCTGTAGCTTTCTTTCTTAGTTGTATCTTGCCCTGCTTTTGGGATTAGAATAATATTGGCCTCATAGAATGAGTTTGGGAGTCTTCCCTCTTCCTGAATTTTTTGGTATAGTTTGAGGAGGATAGGAATTAGTTCTTCTTTAAATGTTTGGTAAAACTTACCTGTGTAGCCATCTGGTCCAGGGCTTTTGTGCTTTGGGAGATTTTGGATTGCTTCTTTAATTTCACTAGTTGTTATTGGTTTATTCAGGCTTTCTGCTTGTTCTGGGTTCAGTTTTGGTAGATTACACCTTTCCAGAAATGTGTCCATTTCATCCAGGTTGTCATATTTTTTGTCATAGAGTTGTTTGTAGTAATTTCTTACAATCTTTTGTATTTCTGAGATATCAGTTGTGATTTCCCCTCTTTCAGTTCTGATTCTGTTTATTTGGGTCCTCTCTCTCTTTTTCTTGATGAGTCTGGATAAGGGCTTGTCAATTTTGTTTAT
>PVIW01014589.1:0-22792 GCA_004026585.1 Noctilio leporinus
TAAAAGAACGAATCAACAAATAGGACTATATCAAATTGAAAAGTTTCTGTTCAGCTAAAGAAAATATCAGCAAAATTCAAAGGGAACCAACTGTATGGGAAAACATAATTGCCAATGATACCTCAGACAAGGGTCTGATCTCCAAAATATATAAAGAACTAATGTGACTCAACACCAGGGAGACAGACAGCCCAATTAAGAAATGGGCAAAGGAACTGAACAGACAACTCACTGAGGGAGATATACAAAGGGCCCAGAGGTATATGAATGAATGCTGAACATCACTAGCCATCAGAGAGATCCAAATTAAAACCACAATAAGATACCACCTCACACCTGTCAGAATGGCAATCATCAGCAAATCAACAAACAACAAGTGTTGGCGAGGATGTGGGGCAAAGGGAATCCTCATACACTGTTGGTGGGATTGTAGGCTGGTGCAGCCACTGTGGAAAACAGTATGGGGTTTCCTTAAAAAACTAAAAATGGAACTGCCTTTTGATCCAGCCATTCCACTACTTGGACTATACCCAAAGAATCCTGAAACACCAATTCATAAGAACCTATGTACACCTATGTTCATAGGGGCACTATTTACAATAGCCAAGTGCTGGAAGCAGCCAAAGTGCCTTCAGTGGATGATTGGATCAAAAAACGTTGGTACATTTACACAATGGAACTCTATATAGCAGAAAGAAAGAAGGAACTTGTACCCTTTGCAACAACATGGATGGAACTGGAGAGTATTATGCTTAGCGAAATAAGCCAGTCAGTGAAGGACAAATATCATATGATCTCACCCATTACGGGACAATAATGAGCCAAACTTACAACAAGCAAAACAGAACCAAGTATATGAATATAAGGAATAGGCCTTCTGTGGTCAGGTGGAAAGAGGTTGGGGGGATGGGGGAGGCAGAGGCAGGGAAGGGGAGCAGCTTAGACAAGAACCTAGTATAAAGGAACCATGGACATGGACAACAGGTGGGATTGACTTTGGGGGGAATGGGTGGGTTGGGAGGGGGACAGAGGCGAGCAAAAATGGGATGAATGTAATACAATAACAATAAAATTTAAAAAATTAAAAAAAATAAAACATAAATTGTTAATGAAATCTATATGTTATATACCCACAAATAAGCACATATTTTTAACAATAAGAAAGGTAACATATTGTACATAAACATTTTCTCATGTTCTTATTTTGTTTTTTGTTAACTGCATTGAATTTTTCTAAGTTATTGAAAGTAACATGATTTTCCCATCTTAGGAAATAATTCCAATCTAAGAAACCTTAATCTGCAATAAGGCAAATACAAGTAAAATGCAAAATTATACATTGTTTAGTGAAATCTACTTATATCAAGATTGTTTTAAGGCATTTATAAGGTAAAATTGGTTCTTATCAATTCTGCTACCCAATGTCTTTTGATTGATGCATTTAATCCATTTACTGTATATTTAAGGTTATTATTAATAAGAATTTATTCATTATCTGTTTTTCTCTTTGTACCTGTGTTCCGCTCTGTCTCCCTGTTTCTTCATCTTATAGCAGATCGTTTAGCATCTCTTGCAATGCTGGCTTGACGGTGATGTATTCTTTCAGCCTTGTTTTGGCTGGGAAGCTCCTTATTTCACGTTCCATTTTGAATGAAAGCCTATTTACGTAGAGTAGTCTTGGTTTGTAGGCCTTTGTTTTTCATTTCTTGGAATATTTTTTGCCATTCCCTTCTGGCTTGTAGAGTTTCTACTGAGATATCAGCTGATAGCCTTATCAGAGTCCCTTTGCATGTGATTAGCTGTTTCTCTCGCTACTTTAAGGGTTCTCTCTTTGTCTTTGAAATTTGACATTTTAATTATGATGTGACTTGGAGTGGGCCTGTTTGGGACCCTCTGTGCTTCCTGCACTTGCATGACTTTTTTCTCTCCTCAAGTTAAGGAATTTTTCATTACTTTTTCAAACTGGTTTTCTATCCCTTGCTCCTCTTCTTCTCCTTCTGGTACCCCTATGATATGGATATTATTACATTTCTTGTTGTCCTGCAGCTCTCTTAAATCCTCTTCATTCTTTTTCAGTCTTTTTTTGTTTCATTGCACTGTCTGGGAACTATTTTCTGCATGGACCTCCAGCTTGCTGATCTGATCCTCTGTTTTCTCTAGACTGTTTTTGATTACTTCTACAGTGTTCTTCAATTCAGAAATTGCATTCTTCATTTCCTCCTGGCTCTTGTTGATGGTTTCTATGTCCTTTTTTTAAAAAAAATAAAAGATTTTATTTCATTATTTTTAGAAAGAGGTGAAGGGAGAGAGGCAGAGAGGGAGAGAGACATCAATGTATGGTTGCTTTTCACCTGCCTCCTGCCACAGACCTGACTGGAGACCTGGTTTACAACCTTGTTATGTGCCCTGGCTGGGGAATCAAACCTGTGACCTTTGGGTTCGCAGGCCAGCGCCTTGTCCACTGTGCTACCAGCCAGAGCTCTATGTTCTTTTTAATGCTGGTGTAGCTCTCAGTAAGTTCTTTGTAGCTTTCCTGGATTTCTTTGTATTTCCCCTGGAGTTGTTTCTAGTTTTCTTTGAACTCACTGAGCTCATTGAGCTTCTCTTTCATCATTTTGAATTCCAAGTCAGATAATGCACTACTCCATCATTATTTTGAATTCCATGTCAGATGGTGTGCTTGCCTCTATTTCAGTTTGCACTCTTTCTGGGGCTGCCACCTTTCCTTTTAATGAGGGTTTGTTTCATTGTCATTCCATTTTACATGACTCCTCTTGTTTGTTTGTGCTTCTTGGATTGGTCTGTTTTGACTTACTGTCTTTGTGGTGTGGCCTTCTGTGGTGTAGAGGTGCACTTTTTCTTAGTTCCTGGATCCACGCTTGGTGATGTCAGCTCCTGTCCCAGTCCGGGCTTAGTCAACCAGTTAGAGACTCCCAGAGATCCATTGTCTTTGTCTCCTTTAGTTGTTAATCCAATCAGCTGTGATCTGTGGTCAGTTTTAGACACCTTTAGGCAGGGCAGATTAATTCAGTTGTTAATCCAATTAACCTGTAATCTGCAGTCAGGTTTAGGTACCTGGGCGGGGTGGATTAATTCCTGTGGGTGGGGCTATTGCTTCCCCTCAGGATACCGCCCTTTGGAGAAGAGTGGTCTGATGGCTCTATGGGGGATGGGTCAGCACTGGTATTCTTGGGCTGTTCCCTCAACTCTACCCCTAAACCTACTGCTCCAAACTCACTTTAAGTGTCTCTAGTCCACTCTGCTCTTTCTCTGCTGAAGACCAGGGTAAGTGGGTACCAATGTATTTTCATGTTTGGTTCCTTTAAAAACTGTTTCTAGCTGTCTCTTTTAAGCCAGCTAAACCTGGAGGAATTTTGTTTTTCACAGCTGGATGCTGTTTTACTCTCAGCTGTGTTGCTGTAGCCTGGGAAGCCCAGCTGGGGGATGGGGTTAGAACCCACCCTTCTCAGGTGAAAACGCTGGCTGCTAAAATGTTTCTCTTTCCCTTCAGATGCTGCCTGTGGGAGCCCCACCAGCCCTCTTGCAGTTCCTGAGTTCTGCACTTCCTACCAGTCACATTGTGATGAATCAGCCTCTTGTTCTGTCTGTGGTTGCAAGGCTTCTCTCCAGTTGATGTTCTGTTGGTTATTCCAGATTATTTCTCCCTAATTAAGTTGTAATTCCAGATTGGTCCTGGAAGGAGATTGGTGTAGTTCCACTTACTCCTCCAGCAACTTGGTTCTCCCATATGGTTTTAATTATCAGGTCAATGGCAGGAGTGGGATTGCTGAGTCATATGGTGAGAGTAAGCTTAACTTTTTAAGAAACTAAAGAACTTTTTATTTTTTAATTAATTTATTGTTGTTGCCTTACAATTGTCCTATTTCCACCCCCATTCCTCTCCTCTGCCCCACCCACCCCATACCTTCTCCCACAGTTAATCCCAGCCCCATTGTCACATCCATGGGAAATTTATTCTAGTTCCTTGACTAAACTCTTCCCTTTCTTTTCTCCTTTTGAAGAACTGTTTTGCAATATGATTGTACCAACTTACATTTCCACCAGCAAATATGAACTTTTCATATTGTCTGTATTTCCTTTTAGTCATACTTATAGCTTTCAACTTTATTCTTCTTTTTCAAGTTTGATGTTCCTATTGTAGGTTCTTTGCACTTCCACATGCATCTTGGAATTAGTTTGTAAATTTCTCCAAAATCAGGATTTTTATTAGGTTTGCATCAAATTTATAGAATAATGTGGTGAGAACATGCATTGTAAGAATATTGGGTCTTCCAATTCATGACTTGGAAGTCTCTGAATAGAGGTAATACTATTTCATTTTTCCCAATTTGTAGGACTTTTTTAAGTTAAATTAAATTGTTGTTGTATTACATTCATCCCCTTTATACTCTCCTCTGTCCCCTTCCCCGTCCACCCACTCCCCCATGTAAGTCAATCCCACTTGTTGTCCATGTCCATGTTTTTCTTTCTTTCTTTCTTTCTTTCTTTCTTTCTTTCTTTCTTTCTTTCTTTCTTTTTTTTTTTTTTTTTTTTAAGATTTTATTTATTATTTCCAGAGAAGGGAAGGGAGAGGGGCTGTGAGGGAGAGAAACATCAATGTATGGTTGCCTTTCACCTGCTTCCAGCTACGGACCTGGCTGGAGGCCTGGCTTGCAACCTGGTTATGTGCCCTGGCTGGGGAATCGAACCAGCAACCTTTGGGTTTGCAGGCCGGCACGTTATCCACTGTGCCACCAGCCAGGGCTCATGGTTTTTCCATATTAGTTTCTTGACTAAAGTGCTCCCCTTCTTTGCCTCTTCCTCCCCTCTACCTGCTGCCCACTGAAGGTCTATTCACTGTATTCATGTATCTGGTTCTGTTTTGCTTATTGTTTGCTTTGTTCATTATTGTCCTGTGATGGGTGAGATCATATGGTATTTGTCTTTCACTGACTGGCTTATGACTTTTTTTTTTTAATATGGAATGCTTCATGAATTTACACATCATCCTTGTACAGGGGCCATGCTAATCATCTCTGTATTGTTCCAATTTTAGAATACATGCTGTCAAAGTAAACAATGTATGACTTTTATTTCTCCTTCTTTAATAGTGCACTGCCTAAAATTTCCAGGATAATGTTGAACAGAATTCTATCTTTCAACATTAAGTATCATGTTACCTGTAGGATTTTGGTAAATTCCCTTCATCAGATTAAGAACATTTCTTTCCTTCAGTTGTAGTGTTCTGAGACTTTTTTTTTTTTTTTTTATCATGTGTGGTTGTTGAACATTGTCAAATGTTTTTGTTACAACTATCAAAATGATTGTATTGTCTTTAATTTATTTAATAAAATGAATGATACTGAATCATTTTTTAATGTGAAACCAATATTTTATTCTTGAGCTAAATCTCAGTTGGTTGTGATGTACCATCCTCTTTATATAGTGCTACATTAAATTTGCTAATTTTAAAATATATTTTATTGATTTTGCTGTTACAGTTGCCCCGATTTTCCCCCTTTGGTCATCTTCACCTGGTACCCCCATTCCCTCTGGCAGTTCCCCCATATTTAACTAAAATTGTTTTGTGTGTCAGTTCATAAAGGATTCTGGTCTGTGGTTTCCTTCTCTTGTAATGTCTTTACCTGGTTTGGTTATTATGTAATGCTGTCCTTATAAAATGATTGGGGAAGTGTCATCTACTTTATGGAAGGATTTGTATAGAATCAGTAATATTTCTTCTTTAAATACTTGATAGTATTTGCTAATAAAACCATGTAAGCATGGAGTTTTCTGTTCCATTTCTTTTATAGATTTGGGGATACTGAAGTTCTCTAATTCTTTTTTGAGTCAGTTTTGGTAATTTGGATCATTAAAGGAATTTATTCATTTCATCTAAATTAGTAAATATATTCACTAACATTGTTCCTCATATTCTCTGGTTAAACTTTTCATCAGTGATATTGGTATTTTAAAACCTTTCATTATTGTCCCGTAATGGGTGAGATCATATGATATTTGTCTTCACTGACTGGCTTATTTCACTAAACATAAATCTCTCCAGTTCCATCCATGTTGTTGCAAAGGGTACAAGTTCCTTCTTTCTTTCTGCTATATAAAATTCCATTGCAAGGAAGGGGAGCAGCTTAGACAAGAACCTAGTATAAAGGAACCATGGACATGGACAACAGGTGGGATTGACTTTGGGGGGAATGGGTGGGTGGGTGGGGGGACAGAGGGGAGCAAAAAGGGGATGGATGTAATACAACAACAATAAAATTTAAAAAAAAGGGGGGGGATGGATGTAATACAACAACAATTTTTTAAAAATCTAAATAAAAATAAATAAATAAATAAATAAATAAATAAATAAATAAAAGCTTTCAGGGTGGGGAAGAGGACAGGGGGAAAAAAAGGGGGATGGATATAATACAACAACAATAAAATTAAATTTTAAAAAATTTCAATTTCATGGATTTTTCTCTACCATTTGTCCAGTTTACAATTTATTCATCTCTGCTCTTATTATCATTACTTCTTTTCTACTTTTGCTCTCCTTTGTCTGATTTTCTGAGGTAGAGTCCTATCAATTACTAAAAGAAAACTGTGGGCCCTGGCTGGTAGCACAGTGGGTAAGGTGCCGGCCTGCGAACCCAAAGGTCACAGGTTCGATTCCCCAGTCAGGGCACATAACCAGGTTGCAAACCAGGTCTCCAGTCAGATCTGTGGCTGGAGGCAGGTGAAAAGCAACCATACATTGATGTCTCTATATCTTTCTCCCTCTCTGCCTCTCTCCCTTCCCCTCTTTCTAAAGGTAATGAAATAAAATCTTTAAAAAAAAAGAAAAGAAAAAAAAGAAAAAGAAAACTGCAAAACTATTTACCTCTTAATTGTGGATCTATGTATTCTTTCTTTTCTGTGTTTTTTTTTTTTTTGATAATGTGTTTATTATTTTATGTTTTCTGTGAATTTTGTTTCATGCATTTTGAAGCTTTTTTGTAATGCATATATATTTAAAGTTATTATGTCTTCTTCATGAACTGACCTGTTTGTAAGTAGCAAATGTCCTCCATATTATATTTCTTGTCCTGAAATCTACTTGGCCTGCTACTAATATAACCATTCAAACTTTCTTATGGTTATACTTTTCATGGCATATCTTTATTTATCTTATTACTGTTTTATATCTATGTCTCTATATTTAAAGTGGATATATTTTTAATTATATTTTGTTTACAGTTGTCCCAATTTTTCTCCCCTTGTCCCTCCCCACCCAGGGCCCCCATTCTTCCAGCACTCCCTCTCTGCCATTAGTTCATGCATGTAAGTTCTTTGGCTACTCCATTTCCTATATGTTCTTAACATTCCCCCATCTCTTTTGTACCTACCAATTTGTACTTCTCAATCCTTGCACCTTTCCCCCGTTCCTTTTCTTCCCCCTCCCAGCTGATAACCTTCCAAATGGTCTCCATATCTATGATTCTATTCCTGTTCTCCTTGTTTGCTTAGTTTGTTTTTTAGATTCAGTTGTTGATAATTGTGAACAATTATGTTAAAGATTCCCTTTAACATTTCATATAATAATAGCTTGGTGATGATGAACTCCTTTGGCTCTACCTTGCTGGGAAGCACTTTTGTCTGCCCTTCCATTCCAAATAATAGCTTTGCTGGATAGAGTAATCTAGGTTTTAGTCCTTGCTTTTCATCACTTTGAATGTTTCTTGCCTGTCCCTTCTAGTCTGAAAAGTTTCTTTTGAGAAATCAGCTGACAGTCCTATAGGAACCCCTTTGAAGAGAGTTACCTTTTTCTCTTGCTGCTTTTAAGATTCTCTCTTTATTATTTTTTCACACAAGTTTTCTTGCTTTACCTCTTCTTCTTCTGACACCCCTGTGATTCAGATGTTGGTACATCTGAAGATGTCCCAGAAGCTCATTAGCCTATCCTTTTCTTTTTTAAATTCTTTTTTCTTCTTGCTGTTCTGATTGAATGCTTTTTTTCTTTCTTATGTTCCAAATTATTGATGTGATTCTCTGCATCATCCCCTCCACTATTGGTTTTCTGTAGATTTTTCTTTTTTTTTCATTGTTTTTTTAAAAAATTTTATTGTTGTTGTATTACATCCATCCCCTTTTTGCTCCCCTCTGTCCCCCTCCCCACCCACCCATTCCCCCCAAAGTCAATCCCACCTGTTGTCCATGTCCATGGTTCCTTTATACTAGGTTCTTGTCTAAACTGCTCCCCTTCCTTGCCTCTGTAGATTTTTCTTTATTTCACCTAAAGTAACCTTTATTTCTGCCTGTTGTTTTTAAAACATTTTTATTAAATATTTCCATAGAGACAGGAAGGGAGGGAGGCAAAGAGGGAGAGAGACATCAATGTATGGTTGCCTTTCACCTGCCTCCAGCTATGAACCTGGCTGGAGACCTGGCTTGCAACTTGGTTATGTGCCCTGACTGGGGAAATGAACCTGCGACCTTTGGGTTCGCAGGCTGGTGCCTTATCTACTGTGCCACCAGCCAGGTGCCTGATTCTTTTTTATGCTGTTGCAGTACCCAGTGATTTTTGAGCATCCTGATAACTAGTGTTTTGAACTCTGCATCTGATAGGTTGCTTATCTCCATTTTGTTTAGTTCTTTTTCTGGAATTTTGTTCTGTTCTTTCATTCGGGCCATATTTCTTTGTCTCTTCATTTTGGCAGCCTCCTTGTGTTTGTTTCTGTATATACGTAGAGCTGCTTTGACTGCCTGTCTTAGTAGCATGGCCTATTGTAGGAAAGTGCACCTGTAGGTTGTGTGGGGTAGAATATTAGGTGGGGTAATTCATGTCATTGCTCTGGGCTCTCTGTATGGGAGGACTCAGAGAGAGGACAATGCTGCTGCATGGCCTCTGGAGATTTTCCCAGAAAGAAGCTGTCTCCTGGCACTTGCCCTGTTGCCAGTCACTTCACTTTCTCCCTGTATGCCACTGGTACCCTTTTCAACTGTTGCCCTGGTGCTGAATCCCAGAAGCAGTGAGTTTGCTTAAGTCCTAAGCTCCTTGTGGGCTCTTTAAGAGGAGTCCCCTGAGAATCCTAGTTTCTTCTGCTGCCCCTCAATGCCCACTGGTTTTACAAACAGAAGTTATGGGGATTTATCTTCCTGCACCTGTTTCATCTGGAACCCTGGGCTATGGAATCTGGTCTGTGGCTGGGATCCCTCATTCCTGAGGTATCTTTCCTGATTTTTATCCACCACATGTGAATGTGGCACTGCCTGTTCTGTCTCCATGACTCTCTATGCCACAACTTGTTTCTGCACCTCTCTGTGCCTCTCCATGTTACTGACCCTCTTACCCATTTGGAATAAGGTGGCTTCTTTTGTTATTTTTTAAAGACTTATTTATTATTTTTTTAGAGAGAGGAAAAGGGAGAGAAGGAGATAAACATCAATGTATGGTTGCCTTTCATCTGCCTCTAGCTATGGATCTGGCTGGAGACCTGGCTTGCAACCTGGTTATGTTGCCCTGGCTGGGAATTGAACCAGCACCCTTTGGGTTCACAGGCCAGTGCCTTATCCACTGTGCCACCAGCCAGGGCTTAAGGTGGCTTTTTTAAATCCTTGGTTGCTGGACTTCCATACAGCTAAATTTTCTCACAAATCTGGGTGACATTTGTTTTATAGTCTAGTTTTAATTTTTGCTATAGTTGTGGGAGGAGGTGAAGCATGTTTATCTATGTCTCCATCTTGACCGGAAGTTAAAGTGGATTTCTTAGCATATTGCTTCATTTTTCCTTTTCATCCTGACAATCTCTGCTTTTTCATTGCAACATTTAGACCATTTACACTTAAAGTAATTAATGATATGGTTGAGTTTAAATCAATCAGCCTGCCATTAAGAATTTTTTAATTTATGCATTCCTAGATAGAGGGAAAGGAGATAGAGACATCCATAGGCTGCATCTCATACGTGCCCCTGATAGGGGGGCAAACCCACAACCCAGGCATGTGTCCCAACTGGGAATCAAACCAGTGACCTTTCAGTTTTCAGGCTGACACTCAATCCACTGAGCCACAACAGCCAGAGCTATCAGCCTGCTATTTATTTTATATTTCTCCCATCCATTCTGTGTTCCTTTTCCTATTATTTCATGACTTCTTTTAGATTGAATAATTTTTAGAATTCCACATTACCTTCAATATATTCAGATCTAGTTTTTCTTATATTTTATTGTAGACTATCTTTTAATAATTTAAAATCATTTCACATATAAGAACATTACAATATACTTCCAATTAGCCACTCATGTCCTTTGTACTGCTGTTATAGTACAGTTTATGACTGCAGAGGTTATAAACCCCATGCTATATTTTTAATATTTTTGCTTCAAACAGTTTGCTGATTTAAAGAAATTTTAAAATGAGAAAAATTACTTTATATTTACCTACACATTTTCTACTTCTAAGACTCTTCATTCCTTCATGTAAACCAAGTTTCCATTTGGTATCATCCTTCCTTGTGGAGAACTGGCTTTAACATTTTTTATAGTGTTTTTTGCTGACAACAAATTGTGTTTTTATATGTCTAGAAAAGTCATTATCTTTCTTTTTATTGAGATAAAATTGGCATAACATGAAAGTAACCATTTTAAAACAAATAGTTCAGTGGCATTTAGTACTTTGATGTTTAAAAGAATTCCCCAGGATTGAGATTAAGAAAGCAGCTAAAGAAATTAGCCTTGGAGAGGAGAGTAGAACCTTCATCCACAAAGGCAGGAAATAGGCAAAGGACAGTGGCTGCAGTAACTAGGTCTGAAGATGGCAGTATGGGGCAAGGAGCTGACAGACCTCTTGCCTGATGATTAGAGAGGAGGGGAGAGGAAAGGAGAGAAAATGGGAGGGGAAGGAAGGGGAAAGCATAGCACAAAGGATCTTGTGGGCCACTAGAAGGATTTTGGCTTTGAGTGATATGCAAGGAAAGGCACTGAAAGATTCAGAGGAGAAAGAGGGGCCTGACTGATGTCTTATCACTGATCCTGAATTAAGGTTCTGCTGGGTTGGTGATAGTGAAATAATGGGACCATTTTAGAAAATGGCAAGGTCCAGGGTCATTTATTCAGGAAGAAGTTTCTGAAGGGTTGACTTTACTGTCCTTACACGAGGAGCATGATTTATGACCTCAAGGAGTGCGCACCTTCTCTTGGTGTGGGGGCTGATGGGGTTACCATTTCCATTCTCCTGGACTCTGCCTTACCCCTGGTGGGTTCTTCAGCCTGTCATCAACCCTGTGAGCTTGAAACTTGTCTTCTTTGTCTCTGAACCCACCCTCAGCCCCTCTTCCTTTTGTAAATTGAAACTCCAAACTTACACCCTCATCTGATGCTAAGTTGGACTCTATAGGTACAGTTTCTGTATGTAGTTCCATGCAACTGGAAAATGGGATCCTAGTGTCCCAGATTCTTCTGGAAGGGTGGAGCAACACAGAGGAGTTGAAGCCTTTGCTCTTTGCCATCTTTTGCTGGTTTACATAGTGGCTGTGGTTGGAAACCTTGGCATTTTCAGCCTTATTGTAATGGACTCCCAACTCCACACTCCCATGTACTTCTTTTAGCCAACTTGTCGCTGCTGGACACTGACTATGTCTCTAACACAGTGCCTCAGGTGCTACTGCATCTGCTGGCACCAGTGAAGATCATGCCCTATTGTCTTACACAGATATTCTTTCTCCACTTCTTGGCACCCTGGCAGTGCTTCCTGCTCATAGCCATGTCCTATGATTGCTATGCAGCCTTCTGCCAGCCATTTCACTTACCTAGTCTTCTTAGGCCACATAACTAGCTTCAATCTCCTGCCTTCTTGCCTTGGCCAATGCACTCACCCACACCATCCTTGCAGCTCTACTCAAGTCTGCAGGCCTTGCCTCATGACCCACTTCTTCTGAGACCTCCCTCCACTGCTCAAATTCTTTTGCTGTAGCACACAGGCAAATGAACTTGCCCTGTTCTTTAGTTGGCTCTTGCATCCTACGTCCTGGTTGTGATCCCCTGTATACATGCTGTAAGTTGCTGCTCTCAAAATTCATTCTGCTGAGGGCCAAAGAAAAGCCTTTTCCACCTGTGACACCACATAACTGTGGTCTGTATTTTCTATATGACTTCTGTCCTCTGCTACATCCTTCCCAGCTATGCATACTCAGTCCTGTGAGACTGGGTGCTCTCTGTGCTGTATATGGTCCTCATTCCTATACTCAGCCCTATCATTTATCTACAGTAAGGTTCCCCAACCCCCAGACCATGGATTTGGACTGGCCCATGGCCTGCTAGGAACCAGGCAGCACAGCAGCAGGTGAGCAGTGGGTGAAAGATGGAAGCTTCATCAGTGGTTACAATCACTTGCATAACCACCTAAGCTCCATCTCCTGTCAGATCATCAGCAGCATTAGAGTCTCATAGTAGCAGAAACCCAACTGTGAACTGTGAATGCAAGGGATCTAGCTTGTGTGCTCCTCATGAAAATCTAATGCCTGATGATCTGAGGTGGAGCTGATGTGGTGATCTTAGTGAGGGGGGGCAGCTACAAATACAGATTATCATTAGCAGAGAGGCCTGACTGCACAGAGACCATAATAAATCAGTTGTTTGCAGACTCATATCAAAACTGTATCAGTGAGTGGCAAGTGACAAGCTGCATCTGGTGGAAAGCTATAAAGCTACCCCCACCCATCATGGGAAAAGTAGTTTTCCATGAAACTAGTCCCTGGTGCCAGAAAGGTTGAGGACCACTGATCTACAGCATATGAAACAAGGAGGTCAAGAGAGCTTTCTTTAAGGTCCTTGGGAAAGAAAATACCTGCTAGTCATACCAAAACAAGGCCACACTCCTTCTGCGCTGTGATTCTGGCACATGTCTGATGCTTTGTGGGTGAGTCCAAGAACACAAGAGCTTGAAATTTAATGTAGATGGTCCATTTGGTGAATCGTATTTTCTGTGCCAGGTTTTCCCTGATTCGAGCAGAGATCAAATATCTCTACTGCATATTTTTTATACTAAAACATTGTTTTCCATTGATGGATATAAAACATGCTCATTGGATCAGTTGCATGAACTTATGATGTTGCATGAACTTCATGAACTGATGAAAAAATGCACTCTACCATCTTACCACCCAGAGAGAACCACTGTGAACATTTTGATTGAACATTTAAGGTTTCTTTTTGAACTACAAATGTGGGAACATGCATCTTTAATGCAGGGAAACACAATTGAGATTAGAATGTATATTTCTGGGTCTTTTTATATTTTTAATTTTTTTAACTGTAACAAATGTTATTATAAAACCATTCATGCTTTATACAAATGTGTTGTGAGAAAGATTTCTCGTGAGTCTCTGCACTATTAAGTTTAATGCATTTTTCTCCACTTTTTCTTCATAATATATTAACCTGCATTTCTAACGTAATAAGTTTTGACATAAATAGGATGATACCATATCAAAATTGATTATCTTTCTTATTCCATGAATTAAGTGTTCCTTTCTTTTGAATAATTTTCTTTAGGGTTTTTGTCTCTTACCGTTGATTTATAGAAGGTATATTTACCTTAAAGATATCAACTTTTGTTTACCATTTGGGTAACTTTTTAAAATAGTTTGTTTTACCACATCCTTTTTGGTGTTTTCTTCCAAAACAGAATTTAACCCTTTTGTGTAATTAGAAGTTGACTTTATTTATTTGTTTTCTGGATTTTGTATCCTGCTTTGTTTACTATTTGACTTAGTTTTCCCAGTCAAGTCCAAATTTCATGCTTTTATAGTGTTTTCTGCCATACTTAACACTTCTTTGTATTCAGGCACTAACTCATTTTTATTCATGCATGCCTCCTAGGTTTTGTATCATGCATAAATTTTTTTATCTGCAATTCTTTTATTTTTAAAGTTTCATATTTTCTATTTAATTGTATTTCATTTTTATCTCCATTGAAACTTTGATTCTTTTGGAAATGTAATTTCTGAAAAAAGCAAGGTCACAACCAGCTTTCTTTGTTTTCTAATGAGTTAACTCTTGTTCTTTATGTAATCTTTGGTTTCACTTACTGACTTCTATCTGCAGTCACAAGTCAGGCTTAGTTGTTTATGATACTCTATCTTGCATGAGGAAATGGAACTTGTGTTTCATTTATTTATTTGTTTGTTTGCTTATTTTTATGTTAAAGGTTCCATTCATTACCTTTAGAGAGAGGGGAAGGGAGAGAGACATCAACGTATGGTTGCCTTTCACCTTCCTCCAGCTACAGACCTGGCTGGAGATCTGCCTGGCGACCTGGTTATGTGCCCTGGCTGGGAATCAAACCAGTAACATTTGGATTCACAGGCTGGTGCCTTATCCACTGTGCCACCAGCCAGGGCTATGTTTCATTTTAGACATCAGCTTTCTCCCTACCCTTCATTGTACTATGTAGTAAAGTAACATTCCATCTTCTCTGACCCAGTAATGTAATGTACTGACATTACAGAGACCTCCCTAAACAAATCATGAGGGAAATTATAGTTCCTGCAAAATTCTGAATTCAACAACCTGACAACTGTCTCACCACTAAAACTAGCAACCATGTACATTGACATGTGTATGCAATGTCCTTGAATAAAATATTTATTACAGCATCACTGATAACAGTCAAACAATAAAAAGAAAACAAATGTTCAATTATCCCCAAGGTAACAGTCCTCTCTGTAATCCCTTCATGCTCTAACCTTCTCTGTCTCACTTCCTTCTTGTCCTTGTGTTTCGCCATGGACCCTTGAGAATGCAACCCAAGCTGCAAGAATAAATAAAGATGGGAGTTCAGAATTTGGTGAAGATATTTCAACTCATTGGAAAAATGCAGATTATTCTGTAAATGATGCTGAAACCTAACATTTGGCAAGGTAAATAATTAGATTGATGTCTCCACACCAAAATAAATTCTTAGTTGGATTAAAATATTAAAGTACTAGATGTTATAAGTGAAAATTTTTATAATTTTACAGTGGGTAAGGCTTTCCATTGGACATAAACTGCAGAAATCATCATAAAACATGATCACTTAAATAACATTTAAATTTTACAAAACTTTCTATGTATACAGGAATTATGAACAGAAAATGAAGAGGAAGGAAAGTCTTTTCTAATTATGATATGAATTTGGTTTTTTTAACTTATAAAGAGTACTCATTAATCCATAAGTAAAATATGACTTTTCCGTACTGGCTGGTGGCACAGTGGATAAGACACTGGCCTATGAACCCAAAGGCTGCTGGTTCCCCAGGCAGGGCACATAACCAAGTTTCAAGCCAAGTCTCCAGCCAGGTTCATAGCTGGATGCTATTTTCTCTTGAAAAATAATAAGTTTTAAAAATGAAATAAAATAAAATTTAATTAAAAAAATGACTGTTCCCATTTAAAAGTAAACAAAAGGATATGCATAGACAGTTCTCAGGAGATATTGCTGGCCAAATGTCACATGAATTATTGTTAAGCCACATTAGAAATCAAAAGAAAGTGAAACTATATTGAAATATGATTTGCGTTATGATGTGAGCAAAGATTTAAAATACTGAAAGTGTTTTGTTTGGAGTATGTATGTTCTCCCCACCTCCAAATTGTTCTCCCTACCTCCACCAACCTGACACCAACCCAATCCACTAGAACTAGTGTGGTAGAGAGACACAGACAGCAGGGAGATCCTTCTTTCTTTCTACATACACACAGAAGGCCACATAAGGACACAGTGAGAAGATAGCTGTGTGGAACTTGAGGAGGAAGCCTCACCAGAGACCAACCCTGCTGGTACCTTGATCTTGGATTTTGAATCTCCAGAACTGTGAAAAAATGTTTATATTGTTTAAGCCATCTAGTCTGTAGTACCTTGTTAAGGCTGCCTGAGCTCACAGATAGAGGCATACCTCAGAGATTGAAGGTTTGGCTCTAAACCATCACAAAAAAGCCAATATTGCAATAAAGTGAGTCACACATACTTTTGTTTTCCCAGTGTGTATAAAAGTTATGTTTACACTATACTGTAGTTTGTTGAGTGTGCAATAGCCTACCTCTAAAAATGTACATAAATTTAAAAATATGTTGCTAAAAAAATGTGAACCATCATCTGAGCCTTCAATGAGTCATGTTTAGCTAGCTGATGGGGAGGGTCTGACCTGGGGCTCCAGGGATCCAGATATACATACTGCCATGACTCCAGGCCTCAAGGTTGGGCCAGCCCAGCCTAGAGGCTCAGGAGGGATTAGCTGGGCACAAGAGCTGCAGGAGCAGGAGGACCATCCCTGGGATGCCAGTTCCTTTGTCCTTTACTGAAACAGCCCTCATTTCTTTCTCTCCCTAGCTACAGAGTCTTCTCTCTCATGGTGGAAGGCACCTGGGGAAGCTGGATGGTCTGGAGGTGTCAGGACCTCTCAACTAGGAAACAACCCTTTATTTTCGTTCTGTCCTGCTTTTATAACATAGGCAAACTAGAATCCTGGTGGGCAACCACACTTTCTGGATAGCAATTATGTAATGAAGACAAACAACCTTAAAAAATAAATAGAAACATAAATTTATAACTCAGTAAATCTACCTTTGGAAATTTATCTTCAGGAAATAACCATTCAGGCAAAATTATACAGAAGAATTCTATGAAATAATGTATAATAGGGACAAAATGGAAACATTAGGGCTTCAACAATTGCATTATTGTACTCTTTATGCATCCAAAGCCATGTAGTTAAAAAAATTTCTTTAGAAAGAGGAAAAGAACCCTGGCTGGTAGCACAGTGGATAAGGTGCCGGCCTGCGAACCCAAAGGTCGCAGGTTCGATTCCCCAGCCAGGGCACATAACAAGGTTGCAAACCAGGTCTCCAGTCAGGTCTGTGGCTGGAGGCAGGTGAAAAGCAACCATACACTGATGTCTCTCTCCCTCTCTGCCTCTCTCTCTTCCCCTCCTTCTAAAAATAATGAAATAAAATCTTTAAAAAAAAAAAAAAGAAAGAGGAAAAGCTCATATGTTAAATGAAAATAGTTCATAAAAGACTGAACTTGCAAATATACATGATGATATTGTTGTGATTTAGTATATAAACACAGCTATAAAACTAAGAAAATATTTTTAAATACTGACAGTTATTAATGCTAAATGCCATGAAACAGTTCATATTCATTTTCTTCCATTTCCTAAGCAATCTTCAATGGAGTAGAATAACTAAATCCTACATATCCCCCTCTAAGTCAGGGACAAAGTCAATAAAATGGGGAGGGCCTGTAACTGAAAATAAACTCAGACAAGAGTAACAGTTTGGTTTTATTTTCTGCTTTAATAAACAATTTTAAAAACCCTCCTTCAGCAACTGGAAAACAATAGATTTGAGTATGGAAGGGCCAATATAAGTAAAAAATTAGGTTCCAATAATGAAGTTACAATTATTGTAGGAATCAATGCCCCAGGGAAGAATGAACTGCTTCATGAGAGACTCTGGTTAGTCTTAGAACTTTTTCCAGCATAGACTCAATGAAAATACATGGAGGCAAAACAAACAGGGAAAACTGGTCAAGGCAGGAGGTGACAGAATTTCATATTTCAACAGAGTCTTCACTAGTCATTCAGCTAAGTGAGGGAGGAGTCAATCATGTTAAATGTGTTACCTCTGCACCTAGCTCTTTCTGCCCCCTAACATTGAAAAACCCTTTACACCACAAGTATATCAGACCTGATGTTTGGTGTCTAAAATTCACTATTAGAATGACTCTGGAGATTGACCCTTGCCACTGCCACCACCCCCAACCTTGGCCCTTTTTGGACTAATTAGTCAAAAGATTGCCAGACACTGTGAGATCCTCCTTCATACCTGCCCCTTCCTGGGGTTAGGCACATGGGGCAGGTACTGGCTAGCCATGTCTGCCTCTTTGGGTGATATTAAAGGCACTGCAAAGAAACTAGTGGAGATTCAGTTAAGGTCCCGTTTAATACAGACTGCCTGCGTCCCTCCCCTAGTCCACTCTCACAGGTCCTAGTCCTAATCCCCTTGCATCTCCTGCCATCCTTCCTGGTCCCTCAGGCCATCTCTCTCCTCCCCATCTCAACTGACCACCATTGACCCATTCTCTTAGCCACCCCAACCCCCCATCTGCCCTCTGACTGCCCAGACAAGATATAGTTAAAGGAGTTCACCATCACCAAGCCCTAATTATATGAAATGTTAAAGGGACTTATTTAAGAAAAAGAAGAGATGAAAACTATGAACAGTAAAATGACAACAAACTCATAACTATCAACAACTTAAACCAAAATACAAAAACAAGCTAAGCAAACAAGGAGAGCAGGAATAAAGTCATAGATATGGAGATCATACAAGAGTTATCAGTGGGGAGGTAGAAGGAGTAGGATGGAGGAAAATGTACAGGAATTAAGAAGCATAATCGGTAGGTACAAAATAGACATGGGGATGTTAAGAATAATAAAAGAAATGGAGAATCCAAAGAACTTGTATGTACAACCTATGGACATGAACTAAGGGATATATTGCTGAAGGGAAGGGAGTGTTCTGGGCAGAGCAGGGCAAAGAGGAAAAAACTGGGACAACTACAATAGCATACTCAATAAAATATACTTTAAGAAATAAATAAAAAGAAAACAGGACCCGTATAGTATATGTTGCCCCCAAGAGACACATCTCAGATAGAAAGATACAGACTAAAAGTAAAGGAATGAAAAAAGAGTTTATGCAAATGTGAGAGAAAAAAAAAATAGCCAGGGTAGCAGTACTTACATCTGACAAAACAGTCTTTAAAACCAAGGCTACACTAAGGTACAAAGAAGGGTACTACACAGTAATAAAGGGAACAATTCAACAAGAGGATATAATCCTAGAAAAAAATTTACATATCCAACATAAGAGCACTTCAATATGTACAGCAAATCTTGGACATAAAGGGAGAGAGCAACAGAAATACAGTCATAGTCAGGGATTTTAAGAGCATACTGACTTCAATGGATAAATCTTTCAGGCAGAAAATCAACAAAGAGACAGCAGCCATAAGCGACACAGTAGATCAAATGGAATTAATTGATATCTTCAGAGCATTTCACACAAAAACAGCAGAATACTCTTCAAATGCATGTGGAACTTTTTCTAGGATAGAACACATGTTAGGCCACAAAACAAGTCTCAATAAATTTAAGAAGGCTGAAATCATATCAGGTATTTTCTCTAACCACATGATATAAAACTAGAAATCAATTACAAGAACACTGAAAAACATGCAGGCACAGAGGCAAAATAACATTTTAAAAAACAATGAATAGGTCAACAATGAGATCAAGGAAGAAATAAAAAGATACTTTGAAAAAAATGAAAATGAGGACACAACAATTCAAAATATGTGGGACACTGGGAAAGCCATCCTGAGAGGGAAATTCAAAGCATTATAGGCCTACCTCAAAAAAAAAAAAAGATAAACTTCAATTAAACAATATAACTTTATACTTAAAGGAACTTGAAAAAGAACAACAAACAAAAACCAATGTGAGTAGAAGGAAGGAAAAAGTAAATATAAGAAGAGAGTTTAAATAGAGTCTAAAAAAATGATACAAAAGATCAATGAATCCAAGAGCTGGTTCTTTGAAGAGATAACAAGACTGATAAGTCTTTAAGCAGTCTCATCAAGAAAAAAAAGAGAAAGGATCAAATAAGGAAAATCAGAAATGAAAGAGGAGAAATACTAACAACTGACATCAGAAAAATACAAAGGATTGTAAGGAAATATTATGCCAAAAAACTGGACAACCTGGATGGAATGGATAAATGCCTAGAAACATACAATATTCCAAAACTAAATCAGTAAGAATCAGAATCTGAATAGACAGATTACACCTAGTGAAATTGAAGCAGCAATTTAAAAGCTCCCCACAAACAAAAGCCCTGGACCAAATAGCTTCACAGGTGAGTTTTACCAAACATTCTGAGAAGAACAAATACCTCTCTTGTCAAACTGTTTCATAAAACTCAAGAGGATGGAGGCTCCCAAATTTATTTTATGAGGCCAGCATTATCCTAAAATCCTCAACATACTAGCAAACCAACCACAGCAATGCATCAAAAAGATCATACACCATGATCAAGTGGGACTTATTCTGAGAATGCAAGACAACAGTCGCAAATTAATAAACACAATTCATCACATAAACCAGATGAAGGATAAATCCACATGATCACATATCAATATATGCAGAAAAACCATTTCATAAAATCCAGCACCCATTTATGATAAAAATTCGACAAAATGGGAATAGAGGGAACATACCTAAAACATAATAATGGCCATATATGACAAACCCACTTCCAGCATCATACTCAGCAGACAAAAACTACAAGCCTTCACCTTAAGATCAGGACTAAGACAGGGATGTCCACTCTCACCCATCTTATTCAATATTACTACTGGAACTCATAACCACAGCAATCAGACAAGAAAAAATAAAAGGCATCCAAATTGGAAAGGAAGAAGTAAAACTGAAACTATTTGCAGGTGACATGATACCATATATAGAGAGTGCCCAAAGTTCCAAGAAATTACTTGAACTGATAAATTAAATCAGTAAAGTAACAGGACATGAAATTAACTTCCAGAAAGCAGTTGCATTTTTATAAACCAGTAATGAACTAACAGAAAGGGAGATTAGGAAAACAATCCTATTCGCAATTGCTACAAAAAGAATAAATACCTACCAGAAGACAACACCACAAAGATAGGAAATCAAAGCAGACCAATCTACGAAGCAAAAATAAACAAGAAGAGTCACCTAAAATGGGGAGAAAAAGAACCCCCCACACCAAAAGGAAAGGAGAAACCCCCCAAAAGAGTGCTAACTGAAATAGACTCAAGAAAACTACCAGACATGGAATTCAAAATAATGATAAAAGAGAAGCTCAGTGAACTCAAACAAAACTACAAATAACTTCAGAAGAACTACAAAAAACTCCAGGTAAGCTACAGGAAACTTACTGAGAACTATACCAGCATTAAAAAGGACATAAAAATTATCAATAAGAGCCAGGAGAACATGAAAAATACAATTTCTGAATTGAAGAACACAATAGAAGGAATCAAAAGCAAGCTAGAGAAAGCAGAGAATCAGGTCAAAGAGCTGGAGGACAACATAAAGAAAAAAATTCTGAGACAATGCAACAAAACAAAAAAAGACTGAAAAAGAATGAAGAGGTTTTAAATGAGATGCAGGACAACATGAAATCTAATAATATCTACATCATAGGGATACCAGAAAAAGAAGAAGAGGACCAAAAGATAGAAAACCTGTTTAAAAAGTAATAACAGAATATTTCCCTAACTTGAGGAGAGAAAAATTCACCCAACTTCAGGAAGCACAGAGGGTTCCAATGAAGATGAACCCAAAGGGGCCAATACCAAGACATATCATAATTAAAATGGCAAATTTTAAAGACAAAGAGAATCCTTCCTAAAAGCAACAGGAGATAAACAGCTAATAACATACAAGGGAGCTCCAATAAGTTATTCAGCTGATCTCTCAACAGAAACACTACAAGCCAGAAGGGAATGGCAAAAATATATTCCAAGTAATGAAAATCAAAGGCCTACAACCAAGACTACTCTACCCAAAAAGAATCTCATTCAAAATTGGAAGGTGAAATAAGGAGCTTCCCAGCCAAAAGAATAATCACCATCAAGCCAGCATTGCAAAAGACGCTAAATGACCTCCTTTAAGATGAATAAAGAGAGAGACAGAGAGGAACACAGGTACAAAGGGAAAAAATAACAATGAATAAGTACCTATCAATAATAACCTTAAATGGAAATGGATTAAAGACACCAATCAAAAGACATAGGATAGCTGAATGGATAAGAAGCAACTTTAATTTATGAATGCTTTAAAATAATCTTGGTATAAATAGGTTTTACTAAATAATATACAGTATTGTATTTTTGTTGTATCTGCATTACTGCAGGTTAAGTTTTCTTAGATTGGAATTATTTCCTAAGGTGGGAAAATCATGTTACTTGCAATAACTCTTAGACAAATCAAATGCAGTTAAGGAAAAAAATGTAATAAAATGTGAGTGTATATTACCTAGATACATGCTATCTTTCTTATTCACTGTTACAAAATTTGTGCTTGCTTGTAGGTGTACAATATATAGATTTTATTAGCAATTTATGTTTCAAATATCAACCAAATGGTAGTTGGTGTGTTGAAAAATGCATTAATCTTTGGATTAGAAAAGATGCTGAGAGTGAAGACTAATTTGTGACAGAAGTTATCAAGTACTAAACTACTATATAATTTGTGTACATAGGCAATATATATTCTCATATTACCATGTAAATTAGATGAGATTCCTTTCAAATAGATGATGGAATTTGACAATTCTAGCAAGGAAGATCCCCAAACTGGGGATGCTTGAGAAAATGTATTAATACTATAGTAAATTTCACTATTCAAATGGGAATATATCTAATCTCTACCTCAACAGACTCTTAAATAGTTCAGTGATTAGTTTAGGACCACATAGAAAGTCAACCACAGGTTCAAAAAATAGCTCGAATACCTGTCTACAAAATTATTTAAATCCTAGGTTTTTTTAAATTTAAATTTAATTTTATTGTTGTTGTATTATATCCATCCCCTTTTTGCTCCCCTCTGTCTGTCCCCCTCCCACCCACCCATTCCCCCCCCTCCAAAGTCAATCCCACCTGTTGTCCATGTTCATGGTTCCTTTTTACTAGGTTCTTGTCTAAACTGCTCCCCTTCCTT
>PVIW01014590.1:0-22787 GCA_004026585.1 Noctilio leporinus
AAAACTAACAACAACCAAAACAGAACCAAGTATATGAATACAAGGAATAGGCCTTCAGTGGTCAGGGGAATGGGGTAGGGGGGAGGGAGAGGTAGAGGCAAAGATGGGGAGCAGCTTAGACAAGAACCTAGTATAAAGGAACCATGGACATGGACAACAGGTGGGATTGACTTTGGGGGGAATGGGTGGGTGGGTGGGGAGACAGAGGGGAGCAAAAAAGGGATGGATGTAACATAACAACAATAAAATTAAAAAAAAAAAACTCAAAAACAAAACAAAACAAAACAAAAAAACACTTGGTGTTCAGCAATGCAAGATTCGGAATGTCCAGCATTCAGTAATAAAAAACTAATCAGATATGCAAAGAAACAGAAAAACATGCCCACAACCACGCAGGGAAAAGCAACTACCAAGAAACCCAGAAATGACAGAGGTGCTAGAACTAGCAGATGAGGGCATTAAAACTGCTCATAAATAATGCTCCATGTGGTCAAGAATGCAGAAGGAAATAAAATCATGGCTGAGAGAACTGGGAGATGTAAAAAGGACAGACTGGAAGTTCTGGAAATGAAAAATATAGTATCTGAAATTAAAAATGGGATTAAAGTCAAATTAACAAAGGACATTTCATTATGATGACCTGGTTAATTCATCAAGAGGGAATAAGAAACCTTAACTCTGTTATACCTCATTACAAAGTATCAAAATACAGCAGTCAAAAATTGACACAATGGAAGAGAGGAGTGGACAAATCCACACTCACAGTTGGATATTTTAGAACTTTTCATAAATGATGGAATGAGTTGAGAGAAAATCAGTGAGGATATAGAAGACTTTAACAATATTAACCGAATTAACCTAATTTGCATTTATAGATCACTCCACCAGCAATAGCAGAATGCAGTATCTTTACCTGTGTCAAACAATCACCAAGATTCACCTTATGCTGGGCGATAAAGCAAGCCTTAATAAAATTAAGAAGGTTGAAATTATTCAAAGTGTTTTCTCCGATCACAGCAGAAATAAAATTTTAAGTTACCTGGACCAATTTCAAATATTTGAAAATTACAAAACATACTTCTAACAATCATTGAGTCAAAGAATATATATTTTGGACTGAATGAAAATGAAAACAAAATTTATGAGATTTATCTAAAGCAGTACTTAGAGGAAAATTCATATGCTTATTTTAGAAAATAGAAAAAATTTCAAGCTAATAATGACCACTTTCAGAAACCTGAAAAAGAAGAACAAAATAATTGAAGATATAAATATGAAAGGTAGACAAAGAACAGAAATAAGTAAATTAGAATCATAACTGATTCCAAATAAGTTGAAATCACAATTGATTTTATTGAAGATTAATACAATTAATAAATTCCTAGCCAACTAGAGCAGAAGAAAGAAGAGTAAAGATATAACTAATAATAAGAATGAATGTGGGGATATTACTACAGATCTTGTAGATATCAGAATAATAAGAAAGTATTATGAGTTGTTACATGTCAATGAATTTGAAAAGTTAGGTGAAATGGCCAGTTCTTTTTGAAAGACAACTGCCAAGCTCACTCAAGAAACTAGATGAGTGGAAATTAGTCACATCATTTCAAGGAGTTAAATAACTTCCGATGAAGAAAATTCTTGGCTTAGATGACTGCACTGACAAATTTTACCAAACATGTAAGAAATAAACTATCAATTTTACACAAACTCATAAAAAATAGAACAGGAGGGAACATTTCCCAAGTTATAGGAGTTCAGTATAACCCTGACAGCAAACTAAAACAAAACAGAACAAAGCCAAACAAAGATTCAGAAAAACCCATTGCAAGAAAAAAACATACACAAAGATCCCTCATGAACAGTGATGCAAATGTTCTCAAGAAAATTTTAGCAAATTGAATTCAACGACATATCAAAAAGATAATATCATGGTGACCAAGTCCATTTTATCTTAAGAATTAAACTTAGTTAATGTTTAAAAGTCAACCTATCTATTCTGCCATATTAATAGAAAAAAGAAAAAAATCATAAACGTCTCCACGGTTGTGAAGAATCATTTGACATAGAAGAGAACTCCCTGTCTGGTAAAGCATGCCTACAGTAAAACTAATACAACTGTCATACTTAATGGTGAAAAATGAATGTTTTGTCCCTAAGATTGGGAATAAGGCAAGGATGTCTGCTCTAATTACTTATATCTGTTTTCATATTGAAGGTTTTCAATAACACAGCAAGGCACACTAACACACACATGCACACCCCAAATGAAAAAGCATACAGATTTCAAAGGAATTAAATTGTTTATGTAAATGGCTTGATTATCTAGAAAATCCTCAAAATCTTGAAAAGGAAAAACCACTGGGAATAATTGAATTTAGCAGGCTTGCAGGATTCAGTTAATATTCAATTTTATTTCTATGTACTTGAACGATTGGAAACTAAAATTAGTATAATTTAAAGTAGTATTAAAATATAAAACACTTAGAAGTAAACTTAATGAATAAAATACTTCCCTACCTATACACTGAAAACTCCAAAAGTTGCTGAGTGGAAATAAGACAAATTAATGGAAATATGTACCATATTATTGAATTAGAAGTCCCAATATCAATATGTTAATTATAACCAAAACTACATATTGGGTCACTGACTTTTCAATTGATAGGCGAACAGAATTTGCATTTTTTTAAAAGTTTTTTTCTCTCTATAATTGATATATGACATCGTGTAAATTTAAGGTGTAAAATGACACACACACATATATATATTGTAAAATGATACCACAATGAGGTTAGTTAACACATCATTACCTTTTTCTGTGTGGTGAGAACATTTATGATCTAGATCCTTAGCAACTTTCAAGTGTACAGTATACAATACAGTATTGTTAATTATAGTTACCATGTTGTACATTAGACCCCTAGAACTTATTCATTATGTACCTGGAAGTTTTACCATTTGAACACTATATTAGTAATAAGTAATTAGGCCAATGTTTCTGCCAATGTTTTGGGAACATACTCTTGGCTGTCTGGCTAGGTGAAAAAAACAAAAACAAAAACAAAAGACTAGTCTTTCAAGAGACTGAACAAGGTGACCCAAAGTCTCATTGCAGAGAGCAGTGATATCCCTAGTTTTTCTAAATATTCACATCTCCTTGATTCTTTTAATCATGAGTGGAATAATTTTCAAATATTTACTTGAATTATTAATTTCAAACTGAAACCTTAAGTGGCTTAAGGACCACTTGGGTTAGAATTAGGCTCCATACCAGAGCCATTGAATCAGAATCCTCTGAAGATGGCCTGAGAAGCCCAACTCTTAGCAATCATCCATCCAAATTTATACATTGCATTTCGAAGTCTACTGAAATGATTATGAAATGTGTTTAATAGTTTGATGAAATTAATGTTACTCTGTGAAATATTAGATAGCTTAATATTAGCAGTGTTCAGACAAAGAAATTTACTTTCCTGGAACAGACTATAAGTCACTGATATAACTGTATTGGATTTTCTGTAAATGGAGGCCATATTGCTGAATATGGACTTATACAATTTTTGTAGAAATAATATGGTATTAAGTCAACTTTAAATTTCTACTTCACTCAGAAAGCCCTTAAATCAAGAAAAAAAACAATCATCCTGACTGGTGTAGCTCAGTTGCTTGGGCATTGCCCTGCAAAGTGAATGGTCATAGGTTCAGTTCCCAGTCAGGGCATATTCCTGGGTTGTGGATTCAGTCCCCAGTTGGGGTGCATCTGAGAAGCAGCCAGTTGTTGTTTTTCTCCCTCTCTTTCTCCTGACATTCCCCTCTCTCTAAGAATACATAAATAAACTCTTTTTAAAAATAAAATAGCATTGTTCACATAATTTTTATTTGATTTTTAATATATTTTATTGATTATACTATTACAGTTTTAATATCCCCGTAGCCCTCCTCCACCTGGTACCCTCTGTTCCCTCTGCAGTCCTCCCACTTGGTTCAAATCCCTGGGTCATGATATAGGTTCTTTGGCTACTTCATTTCCTTTACTGTTATTAACATCTGCCTGTCTATTCTGTACCTACCAATTGTATAGAATTATAGGTACAGAATACCTATACATTGCATTTCTTAATCCCTTCACCTTTTCTCCCATTCTCCCTCTCCCCACTCCCAACTGGTAACCCACCATAAATGATTTTCATATCTATGATTATGTTTCTATTCTGCTTGTTTGCTGTTTGTTTTTTATATTCAATTGTTAATAGTTGTGAATTTATTGCCAATTTAATGTTCATAGTTTTGATCATTTTCTTAAATAAGCCCTTTTATCATTTCATATAATAATGGTTTGGTGATGATGAACTCCTTTAGCTTTACCTTGTCTGGGAAGCACTTTACCTGCCCTTTAATTCTAAATGGATAGCTTTGCTGGATAGAGTAATCTAGGTTGTAGGTCTTTGCTTTTCATCACTTTGAGTACTTCTTGCCAGTCCCTTCTAGCCTGCAAAGTTTCTTTTGGGAAATCAGCTGACAGTCTTATGAAAACTCCTTTATAAGTAACTATCTTCTTCTTCTTCTTCTTCTTCTTCTTCTTCTTCTTTTTTTGCTGCTTTTAACACATCATTGACCAGCAATTTTATACAAAACCTAATGTAAGTGCAAACACAAGTTAACTTGTGTAGCAAACTACATCCATCTGTTCATTAACACATTGTTGACCAGCAATTTTATAGCAAAAGCTAATGCAAGTGTAAGCAAGAGTTAACTCATTATCCCTCAACATTTGGGCTTGAAAACAATGAGTGTTTTTTTTTTTTTAAGATTTTATTTATTTTTTAGAGAGAGGGGAAAGGAGAGAGGCAGAGAGGGAGAGAGATATCAATACATGGTTGCCTTTCACCTGCCTCCAACCACAGAGCTGGCTAGAGACCTGGCTTACAGCCTGGTTATGTGCCCTGGCTGGGGAATTGAACCAGCGACCTTTGGGTTCTCAGGCTGGTGCCTTATCCACTGTGCTACCAGCCAGGGCATACAATGAGTGCTTTTTTCATGACTGGTCAGCAATGGGTTAAGATTCTCTCTTTATCTTTTTAACCTTTGGCATTTTAATTATGATGTGTCTTGGTGTGGTCCTCTTTGTGTTCATCTTGTTTGGAACTCTCTGTGCTTCCTGGACTTATATGTCTATTTCCTTCGCTAAATCAGGGAAGTTTTTAGTCATTATTTTTTCAGATAAGCTTTCAATTTCTTACTCTTTCTCTTCTCCTTCCAGCAACCCTATAATTTGAATGTTGGTATATTTGAAGTTGTCCCAGAGGCTCCTTAGCCTATCCTTGTTTTTTGGATTCTGTTTTCTTTTTCTTCTTATTGAATGCTTTTTTCTTCCTTATGTTCCAAATCATTGATTTGATTCTTGGCTTCATCCACTGCAATGTTGTTTCCCTATAAATTTCTTTTTATTTCACTTAGTGTGACCTTCATTTCTGCCTGGATCTTTTTTATGCTGTTGAAGTACCTGGTGAGTTTCTTGAGCATCCTAATAACCAGTGTTTTGAACTCTGCACTTGATAGATAGCATATCTCCAGTTTGTTTAATTCTTTTTCTATAGTTTTGTTCTGTTCTTTCCTTTGGGCCATATTTCTTTGTCTCCTCATTTTGGCAGGCTTCTTGTGTTTGTTTCTATGTATTAGGTAGAGCTGCTTTGACTCCCTGTCCTATTGTAGAAAAGTGCACCACATTCTTGGTGGGAATGCAGCCTGGTGCAACCACTATGGAAAACAGTATGGAACTTCCTTAAAAAACTAAAAAATGGAACTGCCTTTTGACCCAGTGATTCAACTGCTAGGATTATACCTGAAGAACCCTGAAATACCAATTCAGAAGAATCTATACACTCCTTTGTTCATAGCAGCACTATTTACAATAGCCAAGTCCTGGAAACAGCCTAAGTGCCCATCAGTGGATGAATGGATCAAAAAGCTTTGGTAGGTACATTTACACAATGGAATACTACACAGCAAAAGAAGGAAGAAACTCCTACCTATTGCGACAACATGGATGAAACTGGAGAGTATTATGCTTAGGGAAATAAGCCAGTTAGTGAAAGATAAATACCATATGACATCATGCATTGCAGGAGACTAAAGAATAAAACAGACAAACAAAATAGAACCAGAGGCATGGAAACAAGGAATAGAGTTTTGGTGTACAGAGGGGAGGGTGGTCGGGGAGAAAGAGGCAAAGAAGGGAAACAGTTTAGTCAAGGAACTAGCATGGATGACCCATGGACATGGACAACGTGTAGGATTGAATATGGGAAGAGGGATGGGTAGGGTGGGTAGGGGAGAGCAGTGGGGGAAGAAATGAAATAAATGTAATACAACAACAATAAAATAAAACAACAATAACAACAAGGGTTCTACCAAGTTCTGTCAGATGTAGAATAAGTATTTGGACAGAATCACACACATAAAAAGAAAGGTGTGCCAGTACGTTGGGTGGGGGGAAGCCATAGGTAATTACCAGGGTGGGGCAACCCAGGTGAACCAGGTTGATGGAGTCTCTGATGTGGTGTTGCCATTTTGTGGCTCTGTGTGTGGGAGGGCTCAGAAAGGGGACAGTGGTTGCTGCCTGGTCTATGGACTTTTGTCTGGGAGGAAGCTGTTCCCCACCACTCACCCTGAGGCCAGACATTTAGTTTCTGCCATTATGCCACTGGTGCCCTTTCAGCTGCTGCCCTGATGCTGGAGCCTACAGTCTGTTTAGGGCCCTTTAAATGGAAATGCCTGAGAATCTCGTAATTTCTTTCACTGCCCCAACACCCACTGGTTTTTACAGCTAGAAGTTCAGGGACTTATCTTCCTGGTACTGGAACCCTTGGCTGGGTGGTCTGGTGTGGGGCTGGAATCTCACCACTCCTGAGGTATCCCTCCCAACTTTTACCTGCTGCACAAGGGTGTGGGACTCCCCGTTCTGCATCTCTGCATCCCAACATATCTCTGTGTCTCCATTCCCTCTTACCCTCCTGGATGACCATGACTTTTAATCCCTTGATTGTTGGCCTTCCATACCAAATCCAGCTATATATAGCTCAATTTTCTGTTGATTCTGGGTGATGGAGTTGTTTTGTAGTTTAGTTGTAATTTTTGCTGTGGTTGTGTGATGTTTACCTCCTCATGTTTACCTATGCCTCCATCTTGACTGGAAGTTTGTTCACATAAATTTTAATTAGTTTATTACAGAGTTTCCCAGAAAAAGGATTTCAGTATACTTTACATCCAGAGTTGAGGATATTTTTGAATAAAGTTTAAAAAGGCAATACTACCAGTTTCACATATATGTTCCAGAGATCAGTTTCAAACTGAAGTCCAAGCCTGACACATAGAAAAGACTTGAGCCCTGACTGGTGGCACAATAGATAAGGTACCAGCCGGTGAACCCGAAGGTTGCTGGTTTGATTCCCAGCCAGGGCACATAACCAGGTCTCCAGCCAGGTCTCCAGCCAGGCCCGTAGCTGGAGACAGGTGAAAGGCAACCATACGTTGATGCTTCTCTCTCTATCTGCCTCTCTTCCTTCTTCTCTCTCTAAAAATAATAAATAAAACTTTAAAAAAAAAAAAAAAGACTTGTTTCTCTCTATCCAGCAGAGGTAAAAGAAAACTGTGTTTGACTAGGGATTCACAATTGTAAAGTGTTGGTTTTAGAGTCAAAATATCAATCTGGAATATGACCTCGGATGAATTACTTTCTTCCGCTGATAATGTTTCCTCAACTGTAAAACTAAAGCAATGATAATCACGTGTAGTACCGTGAAATTAGCTATTTGTATGTGTTGTATTAAGCAAGGAACTAGCATATGCCAATTATTTGATCAATGTTAGCTTAACTTTATTATATCTTAATATTCTATAATACTAAACTCTCATTGAGAATCCATTATATACTCAATTCTGAAAATGGGGAATAAAAACTAGTCTAGAAGTATTTTGACAGGTTCTTTTCAGGTTTAATGATAACGATTCAAGTACAAAGGTTTAAAATCAGGCTGATCTAAAAGGGAAGCAGACAAGCGGTGCTTGATCAAACTGAAAGACCCAACACTGAGCTTCTCTTACTTACCTTTCTAACAATTTCATTCCCACTGTATGAAAAGAGGTGATACACCTTCATATCGGATTTGAAAGCGTGGAACAGCAAGGGAGAGGGAAGAGAAACGAAAATAAAATTTCCTGTTGAAAACCTTTAGGGAGAGGCCCTGTAACACCCTGGGGACCATGTTTTCAGAGAGTAGCTAAGTAGCCAACCTAGTCTTAGCACCAGGTGCCAAGCAACCGAACTCTAATACCTGTATATGCTAAATAACAGGGGCAAAGAAAATAACCTGAGAAAAGGAGTGAGAGCTTCTCAGTCTTTCATTAATGTACGTAGCACATTATTGAGCCTCCAGCATAGGCCAGGGTTTGTGCCTTCAAACATGAGGCAGGCGTGTGCTGTGGGTGCTCGCAGCGCTGGGTCTAGAAGAAACAAGGTATCTTGAGGGAAGATACGCTCACCCCACGGAGAACTGCACTAGCATGTGTATTGCTCACAGGTGAAGCGGCCCCCGTTTTGTAACACCAGAGGGAACCAGTGCCTCTTCAGAAACTCCGAGTCTTCCCTGTCCTCAGAGAGAGAATGAAGATGAAGCATCTGAATGACCCGAGCGCTAACCTCCTGCCATAGAAAGGCATCAACCCAAGAAGAGGGCCGGCTCAAGGTTGCAGACCTCAGCTTTGTCGTCTTGCCTACATTAATTCTTAGGAATAGGCTTGAATGAAGTCTGTGTTAAAACGTACTCGGAGTGAATATGTATGAACTAACCTTCCAATAAAACAATCCTACCTGTGATTCCTGTAAAAATAATGATTGAGTGCTTGGCTCCAGAGTCAGACATCTGCATTTGAACCCTAACTTCTGCAATAATAACGTTTGATTAACCTACTTTTTTTTTTTTTTTTTTGCAAAATAAGGATGATGATAAAGAATTTTTCATAAAGAAGGGAAATATGTTTCAAGTGCTTAGCACAACGCTTAACATGCTGTAAGTTCTCAGTTGTTGTTTGCTGTATCCTAACAGCCATTCTTGAAAGGAAGAAAAGACAGGGAAGAAGGGAGGGAACAACAGAAGAAAAGAAAAATAGAATGAAAGGAAAAATCCAGTCAGTCCAGTAGGTGTCAGTGTTGTGCTTCAGATAGTCACCCACACAGAGGGCCTACTCTGATTTTACTTAGAGGATGTCCAAGTTGAACTGGCTTGGACTAGAAAGATATTTAAGCAGATCTGGGAAATTCAGATCTGAAACTGCAAAAGAAGGATATGACAGTACAATACTTGGGGCCACTATGCCCCAGTTGTCTTTCAAACTGGCAAGTGGTTCTGAGTGAGAGAGCTGCCTATCATCTGATTCCTGCCGTCCCTAGAAACTCTGCATATCAGAAATGGTCTGTTTCTATTTTTGTTTGTTAGTTTATTATGTTTGTTATATTTCACATATAAGTGTAATCATAGGATATTTGTCTTTCTCTAACTGGCTTATTTCACTTAGCCTAATGCTGTCCAGGTCTCTCTATGCTGTTCCAAATGGTCAGACCTCCTTTTTTTTTTTAAATCATAGATCCAGAGAACATACTGACACCTGGCAGAGGGGAGGGTGGGGAGCTGGGCGAAAAAGGTGAAGGGATTAAGAAAACAACAACAACAACAACAGAAAAATCCGGACACAGACAATGGAGCGTGAGGAGGTGGAAGAGGGCAAAGACTGGAGGCAAATGGTGGCCAGCAGAGACTTGCCTGGGTGGTGAACATGTGATGCAGTGAGCAGGTGATGGGTTATAGACTTGGACACTTGACACCTGTATGGTTTTACTAGCCAAAGGAAAAAGAAAAGGATAAGAAATTGGTAAATTACAACACATTCATGCAATGGAATAACATTATATAGCTGCAGAAATTAAAAAGCACTTTATATACGTTAAGGAATAATCTTGAATACATATATTTCAGTGAACAATGCAAAATAAAGAATATATACATAGTAAAAAAGAGGGGGAAAAATTTAACAATCTTATCTTTGTCTAGGATGCTAGCATTTTCCTCATCTCTAGGCTTTGAACATTGGAGTCGTTTCAAGGAAGAACTGTGTTTGAATCTTGCCTTTCCTACTTACTAGCCATGTAGACAATCTAACACCTGTCTTACCTGTCTGACACAGGGCTATCAGAATGACATTTGAAAAAGAAATAATTTTCAAAGGGCCTTATTGAACTGTATGATGTTCTTATTATTCTATATATTTAGAAAGTATTAAGAGACAAGTGAAAGTGGAGATGGTAGAAGAATTGACCCAGAATTCTTTTTTTATTGTGATGTAAATGATATGAGATTGTCTAAGTCTAAGGTGTACAAAGTGTTGATTTGATATTTTTATATCCTGCATTATGATCACCACCATAGTGTTGGCTAACACCTCCATCGTGCCACATAATAATTTATTTTTGTGGTGAGAACACTTAAGATCTAGTCTCTTAGCTGCTTTGAAGTATATAATACAGTACTGTTGACTATAATCATAATGCTATGTGTTGGGGCTCTAGAACTTACTTAATTTCTAACTGCCAAGTATGTATCCTTTGACCAAAGTCTCTCCAGTACCCTCACCCCTGTCATGGACAACCACCAGTTGACTCAATTTTTGTGAGTTTGGCTTTTTAACATTCCATGTATAAATGATGTTATACACTCTTTGTTGTTTCCTGTCTGGCTTTTTTCATTAGCATAATGGCCTCAAGTCCATTTATGTTGTCATAAATGGCAGGATTTGCCTCTTTCTCATGGATGCATAATATTCATATATATGTATTTAATATATATTTATATATTCATATATATTTTATATATACCACATCTTTATCTGTTCATCCTCTGATAGAAACTTAGATTGTTTCTATGTTTTAACTATTGCAAATAATGCTGCAGTGAATGTGGTAATGCAGATGTCTTTCTTTTTCATTTTTAATATTTTATTTATTATTTTTAGAGAGAAGGGAAGGAAGAGAGGCAGAGAGGAAGAGAGATATCAATGTATGGTTGCCTTTCACCTGTATCCAGCTACAGATCTGGCTGGAGACCTGGCTTGCAACCTGGTTATGTGCCCTGGCTGGGAATTGAACCAGCCACCTTTGGGTTCTCAGGATGGTGCCTTATCCACTCTGCCATCAGCCAGGGCTCAGATGTCTTTTTGATATCCTGTTTTCATTTCCTTTGGATGTATACCCAGAAGTAGGATTGCTGGATTATATGATAGTTCTATTTTTAATTTATTATGGAACTTTCACACTGTTCTCATATTGGCTGAACCAATTTACATCCCTACCCATAGTGCACAAAAATTCCCTTTGCTCCATATCCTCACCCCTTCTTGTGATCTCTTTTTGATGACAGCCATTCTAACTGGTGTGAAATGATGTCTCAGGGTAGATTTGATTTGCATTTCCCTAAAGATTAGGGATGTTGCGTATCTTTTTACATACCTGATGGCCATTTGTACGTCTTCTTTGGAGAAATCTCTGTTCAGTTACTCTGCCTAATTTTAATTAATTTGTTTTGATGAGTTGATGAGTTCCTTATATATTCTATATTATACCTTTGTCTGATGTATGGTTTGCGTGTATTTTCTGTAGTTGCATAGATGTCTTTTCGTTTTATTCATTGCTTCTTTTGTGGTGCAGAGCTTTTCAGTTTGACATAATTCCACTGGTTGGTTTTTACTTTTGAAGCTTGTGCTTCTGGTTACACACCCAAAAAATCACTGCCAGGAGCAATGTCAAGGAGCATTCCCCTCATGTTTGTTTCTAGCTACTTTTTTTTTTTTTTTTTTTTTTGCCTTCAGATCTTATTTTAAGTATTTAACTCATGTCAAGTTGATTTTTGTTTATTAGATAGTTGTTACCTAACAAAAGATAGAGGACGAATTTCATTTTGCTGCATGTGGTTGCCAAATTTTCCCAGCATCATTTCTTAGAAAAGGCACCACAATCATAATCAATTTAAGGACAAATTGATAAACTAGACTTTATCACAATTTAATACTTACATTTTTTCCAAGGCACCATTACAAGAGAATGAAATGACAGGGCACAGATGGGGAGAAATTCTATGCAAAGCATATATTTGATAAGGGACTTGCTTTCAGAAATATGAAGCACACTCAAAACTAAATGGTATAATCACTTTGGAAAACAGTTTGGCAGTTTTTTAAAATGTTAAATATACATTTACTACATGAGCCAGCCATTCTATTTCCAAGATATTTCTTTATCCAAGAGAAAAGAAAATATATGTCTATAAAAATATTTGTGCACAAATGTTCATCACTGCTTTCTTTATAGCCCCAAAGGGTAAATTTCCATCAACAGGTGACTAAATAAACAAATGATAATATGTCTATACAATGCAATTTGGCAATAAAAAGGAGTGTACTGTGGATGCAGTCAACAAGAATGACTCCCTATTCAATGCTGAGTGAAAGAAGCCAGTTTAAAAGAAGTATATGCTGTATGGTTCCATGCATGTAAAACTCTATGGAAAATGCATAGGGACAGAAAGGAGATCGGTTTGTTTGAGGAGTGAGGTACAGTGAGAAGTGGAGGTCTGAGAGGGGAGTGGGAAAAGAAGGGATTGCAAAGGGACATGAGACTTTGGGTGATGATTCCTATGTTGACTATCTGGCATGTAGTGATTTCTTTCATGGGTGCATACATACGTCAAAATTTATTAAAGTGTACACTTAAAATGTACTCCTATATGCATTTTGCTTGATACCAATGATCTTTCAATAACAGATTTAAAAAAGATTTTATTATTATTTTTTAAATTAATTTTTATTTCTTAATTGTTTATTTTATAAGAGAAACTATTCCTTAGCTCAAATATTCATGTTTCATAGTTCAGGAACACAGGTCAGTGACAAACTTCCATGAAATTCAACCCATAGAAATTCTTTACATTCCAAGATCATTTTGCACTCTGAAAGATACCAGCCTTCCTCATCTCCTCAAAATCCTTCCTGGAATCATAGTTTCTGTAGAAATCTGCATATGCCTTCTTTCTTTTTTTCAGCCACACCAAACTTACAGGAGGCAGCAACCCCCAGAGATACAAGAACTGCTCCAATGATATGAAATCACAGGCACCTGGCTAGAAGGCCACACATCTGAGGTTTCATCAAAGTGCTGGAAGACATGGTAGCTGTAATCTCCTTGGTAGATAAAACTCAACAATGATGTCCTTCAGGACGAAGAAATGGACCTAAACAGATTTTATTATTTTTAGAGAGAGGGAAGGGAGAGAGACAGAAAGGGAGAGAGACATCAATGTGTGGTTGCCTTTCACCTGCCTCCAGCTATGGGCCTGGGTGGAGACCTGGCTTGCAACCTGGTTATGTGCCCTGGCTGGGAATCAAACCAGCGACCTTTGGGTTTGCAGGCTGGCACCTGTCCACTGAGCCAACAGCCAGGGCTTTCTTTAAATTTCTTATACTACTAAAGAGAGGATTATTGACATCTTAAGACTCTTTCCAGAAAAGAGTTAATGTTAAGGTCAATTAAAATATCATATCCAAAATCTTTAGAAAGAAGTGGATTAAATTCTTCTTTTTAAATGTGGAATGCTTCATGAATTTGTTTGTCATCCTTACACAGGGGCCACACTAATCTCTGTATCATTCCAATTTTAGTATATGTGCTGCCTGAAGTGAGGGCTGGATTGAATTTTATACCTGTGCTTAAGGTAATAGTATTCATGGGAGAACAAACTAAAGAAAAATCAAGCAGCAAAAGCCAAACCCACAAAATTATAAACACTGCATATACCCCATACAATGCTTGGTGCTGACTGGTCTGTGAGATGTCACACAGACCTGTGTTCCAATCTCTCCTCTGATTAGCTGTGTGACTTAGGACAGATTGCCAGTCACTCTGAGCCCCCACTCCTCTGTAAGAGGGCCAGTTCCATCTCCCTTACCAACAGAATGAGGAGAGGAGTGAGAGAAGGGACCTGGGAAAGGGTGCCAAGCCAGGTACCCCTTCCTCCTTCTCAGAGAATAGCCAGTGCTGGTAGCGGAGGATGCCATGCAGTTGGGTGGCTTGCTGCAGAGTGGAAACCAGTTCCACTCTTCCCCTCTTGGCTGCTTCTGCTCCTCCACCCTCTTTTGGAGTCTGAATGAGAAAGGTTCTCTCTCCTTTTGGTGTACAGGTTTGGGTAGGGTCAGCCAGGAATGTGACTCGTGTGGCCTTTCCCCCAGTGCTCTAAGCCCGTGACCATGTTTTCACTAGGCTACATGTCGCCTCTGTGCTGTGGTTGAGCCAGACTCTAGGGTTGAGTTGGTTGTCAGTCAGAGGGGGAGGTGAGGTGGCAGGCTGCATGGAGCTCAGAGCTGGTGTTTCCATCTCCTGAACTTCCCTGGACAGCACACTAGACTGGTTCTGGCAGACTTCCTCCTCTCCACAGCAGGGGTCCCCTTAAATCTTCCAGACACCCCCCCCCCCCCCCCCCCCCCCCCCCCCCCCCCCCCGCTCCCCGACACTGTACTGGGGGAGGCTGTGGACTGAGGCTTCCGCAGGAAAGAAAAGGGAGAGTCCTGCTCTGAAGTGGTGTGGGCTTCTGCTCTGGCTCTGAGTTTCTATTTTGTCTTTAAACTTGAGGTTTTCTTTCTTAGGAGGGTTTTAAACTGACTTACAGTAATAATCACCATCCGTGAATGTCACATGCTTTATAGCCATTAACTCACTTAATTCTCACAACAACCCTGCAAGATATTCTTTGGTCCTATTGTACAGATGAGAAAATTGAGGTTTAGACTATGAGAAAATTGCAAAGCAACACAGTGACAACAGTATTAGAGCCCAGCTATGTTTAAGAGAAGTTAAACCTTTTGTCTCTTAATCGTATTTACCTTATTCTCTATCACCCTCACTTCATCCTAAAAAGGCATCCTGGCCCAGGGGTGGGTGGGGGTAGTGGTGGTGAGGGAGCAAGTATTAATTGAAAGGATTTATCTTCCATGTAAATACTAAGATATGATCTCTTCCTCTTATTGTCTCATCTCTAGGATGTCATTATAGAGAGTTTACCAGCTGGGAAAAGATGCCAAGGACTCCATAGCAGTGTGTTCTCATAAAACTGGTGCTTTAAAAACAGCTACATTTTACGGAGAGAATTAAATAACCAAAAATTGAGGGTGATTTTTGTAGCTGAACAAATGGAGCTGCATTACTAATCTATAAACCTTATTCTGAGGTGGTCCTCGGTGCTAAAATTCCAAACAAAGCAAGAAGGGTATGGAGGCGAATGATCCAACCTTCTCAAGTTAGGAGGTCTTATTGGGAGGGGTTATGATCCTGAGTTATTTTATTTTATTTTATTTTATTTTTTCTTTTAATTTTATTGTTGTTGTATTACATCCATCCCTTTTTTTTTTTTTCCCCCCTCTGTCCCACTCCCCACCCACCCTTTCCCCCCAAAGTCAATCCCACCTGTTGTCCATGTCCATGGTTCCTTTACTGAGTTATTTTAAAACAACTCAGGCCTTTAAAAGGCTCTTGAAGCTCACAGAGCAGAACAGCAGGCCTAGCTCAGAATACCCGAGCTAGACCCAAACCCCATCCGCGTTCTTCTTCTCAGTTAAACAAAAACGAAAATACACCATTTCCTTTAAAGCTGATAAAATGAAGGTCAATAGGGAATAGTCTGAGAAAAGGGTAAAAAGAAGAACAATTTTGGATTTTGTAGTTTCCATTCAGAACTTGAACTTGGTGTGAATTGAATCTGTTACTTTCATTCGTTTAAAGGTGTTGGCCCGGGTCTAGTGCATTATGAGAACCTTCCATAACAGGCTTTCCGATGTTACCCACATTTATGTTGGGTGGTGCGATAGGATCCTCTTTCCAGTCTGAATGGATGTAGAAGCATAAAGGTGTTAGCATCGCTCAGAATATAAATCATATATATTGCAGGCTTTGAGGATTAATATGGTTTTAAAATTTCAGACTGTTCAATAGGGCAAACTTTTGTTGCCTCAGAACATTGTTTACAGAAAATCCCAAGAAGCCCACTGAAGACTTCTAGAGCTAATAAACAATTTCAGCAAGGTTTCAGGATAATACAAGATCAATATGCAGAATCAAGTGCATTTCAATAGATTAGCCATAAGTAATCTGAAAATGAAATTAAAAATACATTTTATAATGGTATCAAAAAGTATAAAATAGGAATAATTTTAAAAGTATAAGCCCTGGCTGGTAACACAGTGGATAAGGTGCTGGCCTGCGAACCCAAAGGTCGCAGGTTTGATTCCCCAGCCAGGGCACATAACCAGGTTGCAAGCCAGGCCTCCAGTCAGGTCTGTGGCTGGAGGTAGGTGAAAAGCAACCATACAGTGATGTCTCCCTCCCTCTCTGCCTCTCTCCCTTCCCCTCCTTCTAAAAATAATGAAATAAAATCTTTTTAAAAAATTAAAAAGAAAAGTATAAGACATATTAAAGATTACGAAATGTTGTGAAAAGAAATGAAAGAAGATATAAATGAATGAAGAGACATTTCATGTTCATGGATTGGAAGACTTAATATGTTAAAATGGAAGTATTCTCTAAGTTGCTCTATAAATTCAGTACAATCTCTACCAAAATTCTGGATATTGACAAGCTGATCCTAAAATTCATGTGGAAATGCCAATGACCTAAAATAGTCAAAACAATCTGGATAAGACAAACAATTGTAGGATTCAACCTTGCAATTTTAAAACTTACTACCAAGCTACAGTAATAAAGACAGTATATACTTCCATAAAGATAGAATTAAAGATAAATGGAATAGAATTTAAAGTCCAGAAGCAAACCCTTTTATTAGGCAATTAATTTTTGGAAAAGGGCCCAACACAATTTAATGGGGGAAATAAAATCTTTCAACAAATGGTGTTGGAGAAATTAAATATGCCCAAGCAATAGTCTGAATTTGTATCCCTACTTTACACTGTACACAAGAATAACTCAAAGTGATTCACAGATCAAAATAGAAAGGCTAGAACTATAAAACTCTTAGAATAAAACACAGGCAGAAATCTTCATGACCTTGGGTCAGACAATGATTTCCTAGATAAGATACCAAAAACAAGATTGAGAAGTTAGACTCCATTAAAATTAAGAACTTTTGTGCTACAACAGACATCATTAAAAATATGAAAAGAACTCATAGAATGGGAGAAAATATTTTCACTTTATGTATCTGATAAGGGACTTGTATCCACAATGTATAAATAATTCTTGTAACCCAATAATAAAAGTCCTATAACCCAACTAAGAGTGGACAAATGGGTTGAATACTCTTAAAAAGAACATATACGAATAACCAATAAGCACATGAAAAGGTGCATAACATCTTTATCTATTAGGGAAATGCAGATCAAAACCACAATGAGATACCCACTCGAATGTCTGCAATCAAGAAGACAAATAATAACAAGTACAGTTGACATACATTATCAGGTGTACACTCCAGTGATTAGAAATGATATAACTTACTAAGTTATATAATTACTTAGTAAGCCTTGTACCATAGTTATTAGAATATCATTGACTCTATGTTCTATGCTGTACTTTATGTCCCCATGACTTGTTTGACACCACCGATCTGTACTTCTCAATTCCTTCACCTTTTTAACCTGTCCCCGCAACGCGCTTCCCATCTGGCAATCGTCAAAATGTTTTCTCTATGAGTCTATTTCTGTTCTGCCTCTTCATTTCTTTTGTTTTCTAGATTCAATTGTTGACAGGTATATATTTATTGCCATTTTATTGTTCAGATTTTTCATCTTTTTTTTTTTTTTTCTTCTTGTTAAACAAAACCCTTTAACATTTCATGTAATTCCGGTTTGGTGGTATGAGCTCCTTTCAGAGGAACTGCCTGGGACTCTGAAAGCCTCACACAGCAGCCTCAATCCCCACTGTTTCTCACAGCCAGAGTTATGGGCACTTCTCTTCCTGGCTCTGGAACCCTGGTCTAGGGAGGCTGGTGAAAACTTGTCTCTCCACAAGAGAGACCTCTGCAACCAAGAAATCCCTGCCAATTTTCATCGGCCACGTGCGGGTTTGGGACCAGCCCATTCTGCCTCTCCACCCCCAGGCTCGATGTGATTGCTTCTTTAATTCCCTAGTTTAGGACATACATTTAGTCAGATTTAAGGCAGTTTCGAATGATGGTTTTGTAGTTCAGTTGAATTCTGCTGTGGTTGTGGGAGGAGGCAATTACCATATTTACCTATGCCACCATCTTGACTGAAGGTCTGAGCTTGTCAATTTTTACTAAAATGTATGCTGGGTGTTGGGAAGACTTGACATCTTAACAATGTTGAATGGTCTAACTCAGAAACAAAGTGTATTGTTCCATTTGCTTGGGTCTTCTTTAGTTTCTTTCAGCTCTGTTCTTCATTTTTTAGTGCATGAGCCTTTCACATCTTTGTTCAGATTTATTTTTAAGTATTTTATGCATTTTGATGGTATTGTTTTAAAATTTAAATTGCTGCCAGTATATAGAATTAAGTTCATTTTTGTTTATAGCTCTTACATACTGCAATCTAGCTAAACTAACTTATTAGGTCTAATAGATTTTATTGTAGATTCCATTGGATTTTCTACAGGGATGATAACATTATCTCAAATAAAGATGGTTTTTCTTTTTGCTAGCTGATCTGTATGCCTTTAATTTCTTTCTTGCCTGGTTCCACTGGCTAGAAACTCCAGTACCATGCTACATAAAAGTTGTGAGAGCGAATGGCCTTGTCTTGTGCCTGATATTATGGGGCGTATGTTCAGTCTTTTACCACTAACTATATCATTAGTTGTAGGTTTTTTGGTAGATTTTTTTTTTAAGATGAGGCCATTGGTGGGCCCAAATGCAGCATGACAGGTTAAGCCATGGGGCGCAGGAGGAAAGCCAGAGGTGACAACACAGAGATAGAGTGAGAGATGTAGACAGTGATGAGGAATGCTAAGGACTGTGGTGTCAACCACTGGTTGTTCATGCCAATTCAATGCCCACAGGAACCCCCACTTTGGGGTGCAGTGAAGAAGGAAACTTGATTCAACATGAGCAGCTTGATAGTGATGCTGCACAGCCGTGAGGAAGCTGGGGGGCCAGGTGTCTCTCCAAGTGCACAGCCCACTCTGCTTCAGCAGGACCAGGTGCAAAGGGAAAGTGGCTCCAGTAGCTGCTCTTTAATAGGTGAGGAAATTTCCTTCTTATTCTAGTTTGCTGAGAGGTTTTTTTTTTTTAAAGATTTTATTTATTATTTTCAGAGAGGGGAAGAGAGAGAGGCAGAGAGGGAGAGAGAGACAGCAATGTATGGTTGCCTTTCACCTGCCTCCAGCTATGGACCTGGCTGGAGACCTGGCTTGCAACCTGGTTATGTGCCCTGGCTGGGGATAGAACCAGTGACTTTTGGGTTTGCAGGGCTATGCTACCAGCCAGGGAAAGAGGTTTTTTAAAAAATAGGAATTGATGTTGTGTTTTGTCAAAAGCTTTTTTTGAGTCAATTGAGATGACCATGTTATTTTTCTTTTTTGGATTGTTAGTATGGTGAATTGTTTTGATTTGTTTTGTTTTGTTTTGTTTTAGAGAGAAGGGTAGGGAGGGAGGAAGAAAGGGAGAGAAACATCAATGTATGGTTGCCTTTCACCTGCCTCCAGCTACAGACCTGGCTGGAGAGCTGGCTTGCAACCTGGTTATGTGCCTTGATTGGGAATAGAACCAGTGACCTTTGGGTTCACAGGCCAGTGCCTGCCTATCCACTGAGCCACTGGCCAGGGCCCTTGATTGGTTTTTATTTTATTTAGTTAATTTATTTAGTTGTATTGATTTTTAAATCAATTGCTTGTTGGAGAAGCTGCATTTGGCCATGATACATTACCATTTTTATATATTTCTGGGTTGTATTTGTTAAGTTTTGTTTGAATTTTTGCATATGTGCTTATGAAGGATATTGATGTGTAGTTTTCCTTTCTTGTAATTGTCTGATTTTGGTATGCCAGCCTTGTTGAATTTTTTGAAAAAAATTTTCATAATATTTACTCTTAGCCTTTTTAATTCTATAGAATCTGTGGTGATGTCACATCTTTTATTCCTGCAATTACTAATTGGTGGCTTCTCCCTTTTTTCCTAATTAGCACAACTAGAGATTTATCAATTTTATTGAATTTCTCTAAGAACTAGATTTGGTTTTGTTAATTTTCTCTATTGTTTCTGTTTTCTGTTCCTTTAATTTCTGATTTGATCTTTATTTTATTACTTTTGATTGTTTAACTTACTTTTCTTATTTTAGTTTCTTGTGCTGGAAGCTGAGGTCGTTGATTTGATACCTTTTTTATTCTAGTATAGAAATTTAATACTATAAAAATTCCACTAAATACTGTATTAACAGCATCTCTCAAATTCTGGTATCTGGGGTTTTAATTTTCATTTTGTTCAAACTACTCTTTATTTTCCACTTTGCTTTTTCACTTTGACTCATAGGTTATTTATAAATGACTTTTAGTTTTCAAATATTTGAAGATTTTCCAGATAGCTTTCTGTTATTGGTTTCTGTGTTGATTCTGTGTAGTCACGAAACATTATTTTGTATGACTTGAATTATTTTAAATTTAGTGAGACTTACTTCATGTCTCCACACATGGTTTTTTTTTTTTTTTTGGTAAATGTTGTGTGTATAATTCAATGTAATATGTATTTTGCTGTGTTTTGGGTGAGATGTTCTATAAATGTCAGTTGGCTTAATTGGGTTGATAGTATTGTTCAAATCTATATCCTTATTGATTTTCTTTCTACCTGCTTTTTCAACTGAGGAATGGGCATGAAATATCTGACCATAATTGTGTTTTTGTCTATTTGTTTTTGCAGTTCTTTCAGTTTTTGCTTAGCATATTTTGAAGCTGTTAGAAGGATGTACATATTTAGATGACTATGCACTCTTAAAAGTTTGACACCTTTATAATTAGCTGATATCTTTTATCCTGACAGTATTCTTTGCTCTGAAATCTTTGTCTTGTATTAACATGGCCAGTTTTTGTCTTGACTTGTGTTAGCGTGATATGTTTGTTACTACTTGTGTTGTTAATATTATGTGTCAACTTGGCTAGTCAATAGCATTCAGTTGTTTGGCCAAACACTAGTCTGATGTTACTGTGAAGGCATTTTGTGTAGGCAATTAAGATTTACAATCGGTTGGCTTTAGGTAAAGCAGATTTTCCTCCATAACATGTGCAGGACTCAGCTAATCAGTTGAAGATTAAAAGTAAAAACTGAGGTTTCCTGGAGAAGGAGGAATTCCACCACAACACTGTAACAGAAATCCTGTTGAGTTCCTTGAAGTTCCTATGAATTTTCTAATTCAAGACTGTGATATCCACTTTTCAGGCTGAATTTATAGCCTGCTGGTCTGCCCAACAGATAACTGACTTGTCATCTCCCATAGACACATGAGCCAATTTTCTAAGATAAATATCTCTGTCTGTCTGTCTGTCTGTGCCTGTCTGACTATCTATCTATCTATCATCTACCTACCTATCTATCTAAAGAGGAAACAAAGAATTGAGACAAACAGAAAATAAATAGCAAAATGACAGAGTTATGTCCAACCATACCAATATTAACAAAAATGTAAGTGTTCTAATTACCCCCAATTAAAAAATAGACATGGCCAAATTGAATAAAGAAGCAAAACTCAATTATATGCTGCCTCAAGTAAGGCAGCTGAACGATAAAGACACAAATAGCTTAAAATGAAAAGGACGCTGCATCAGTCTGGGCTCTCCAGATTTCACCTGTAAGATCCAAAAATTAAGGTGAATTCTCTTTTCTTGAGGTTTCCCAAATAGCCTAAGGCCCCTGGCCTTATTTGTCTTCTGTGTAAATTAATCAGACCTGGGCTCTCTATAGAAAACATATGAAGATATGGTTAAAGAGTATGTAGGCCAGAAAATCATAAGAAAGAAATTATAGAAGTATATTAGGCAATCATTGCTTAAAATGTTGTATAATTTTCTGTACATTATGGCATAGTATTATTTTCCAGCCTTAAAAATTCATGCTTTGTGTTATTTCTTATGAATACAAAATATTATACGTATTTCTTAAAGAATCCCTCTCTCCAAATCAGGAGCATACCTCAACATCATAAAGGCCATCTATGAGAAAGCTGAAGCCAACATCATACTTAATGGACAAAAACTGAAAGCTTTCCCCCTAAGATCAGGAACGAGACAAGGCTGCCCACTTTCTCCACTTCTATTCAACATTGTCTTGGAAGTTCTAGCTCTAGCCATCAGAGAAGAAAAAGGAATCAAAGGTATCCAAATTGGAAAGGAGGAAGTCAAACTGTCATTATTTGCAGATGATATGATAGTGTACATACAAAACCCGATTGGCTCCACCAAAAACTTACTCGACCTAATAAGCAAATTTAGCAAAATAGCTGGGTATAAAGTCAATATCCAGAAATCAAAAGCATTTTCGTATACCAATAATGAAACAACAGAAAAAGAAGTGAAAAAACAAATCCCATTTACCATAGCAACAAGAAAAATAAAGTACCTAGGAATCAACTTAACTAAGGAGGTAAAAGACCTGTACTCAGAAAACTACAGAACAATGAAGAAAGAAATCAAGGAAGACACAAATAAATGGAAGCATATACCATGTTCGTGGATGGGA